>JBBPBX010020000.1:30490-43854 GCA_038048925.1 Garcialebias charrua | reverse complement strand
GTGAAAGTCAGGCTCGGGAATTTAAAAACAGACATCCCTGGTTGGAATGGAGGAACAAAAAATTAGGTAAATATAAAAAAATATGGGAACCAATTTGTATATAAGGTTTAATTGATATATTTCCAACATTAACATATTATGACTTGATAATTTTAAAATAGTCTGATAATCATATCTTTCAAAAGTTTAGTACAGTATATTACATGAGAAATTATATATATGTGTGTGTGTGTGTGTGTGTGTGTGTGTGTGTGTGTGTGTGTGTGTGTGATCATTTCATTTTCACGTTTTAGTTGGTGGTCATAATCATAATCAATCATCAGAATCATTTTCTGCTCCTTTGTCATGTGGCGTACCTCAGGGATCAATTTTAGGGCCATTGCTTTTTTCTTTATATCTGCTTCCTCTAGGATCGATTTTTAGAAAACACGGCATCTCATTTCACTGCTACGCTGATGATTGCCAAATCTATGTGCCTTTGAAGCGAGTTGATGCCTGGTCCATTAAACCTCTTTTATCGTGTCTCGAGGATCTTAAAGCTTGGATGGCCCTAAACTTCCTGCATTTTAATGAAAAAAAGACTGAGGTACTTGTTTTTGGACCTAGTGGAGCTTGTTCGAGCCCTCCAGTTGATTTAGACCCCCTGACAATTTATGTAAAATCTACAATTACAAACCTTGGTTTTAAGATGGACAGTGATTTTAAGCTCGAGAGTCAAATAAGGGCCACAGTAAAATCTGGTTTTTATCACCTGAGAAAAATAGCAAAGGTAAAATCTATTCTCTCACGGCAACAGTTAGAAACAGTAATTCATGCCTTCATTTCTTCACGGCTGGATTACTGTAATTCTCTTTATCTTGGAGTCAGCCAGTCCTCACTTGCACGTCTGCAGCTGGTGCAAAATGCTGCTGCACGTCTTTTAACTGGAACACGCAAAAGAGAGCACATCACACCTGTCCTGGCTTCTCTCCACTGGCTGCCCGTGTATTTTAGAGTTCATTTTAAAATTCTCTTGTTTGTTTTTAAGGTTTTAAACAACCTTGCCCCCCCTTATTTGGCAGAGCTTCTACACCATTACACTCCATCCCGGTCACTCAGGTCTGCTGACCAGCTGCTCCTGGTCATTCCACGGAGTAAGAGGAAGCTTCGAGGAGACAGGGCCTTCTCTGTTGGTGGCCCCGAGTTATGGAATGCTCTGCCTTTACACATTCGACAGGCTCCCTCACTGTCCATTTTTAAAACCCGTTTAAAAACGCATTTATACTCATTGGCCTTCAACCCAACTGAGACTTGATTTTACTTCATTTTTATTGATTTTATCTGTTTAACTTGTCATTTTATTGTATTTTAAAGGGAAATTTTAGTTCACTGTGTATTAGTTTGGTGGTTCTGTTTTTATGCTTTTTTAATCTTGTTTGTAGCTAGTGTCCAGCGCTTTGTTTCAGCTGTGGCTGTGTTAAAGCGCTTTACAAATAAAGTTGATGATGATGATGATGATAATGCAAAAGTGTATGCAAGTAATAATGAAAGGTAATAATGAATGTAATTGTCGACACATGCTTACAGTCTAGTGAATCAGTAGATTCTAGTATTATTACTGGTATCAGGAAATATTAAAAAATATACAATTATGACCATTTTTATTTACTTCCTGCAGGATGTGCTGTTTGCAGTACCATAACGTCAACTGGTGTCCTGACTGAAAAGAGGGTCTCCATATCGGAGGAGTGGGCCTCCTTCAAGATCCAGTCATCAGGCTCAGGTTTGTTGTGCATTTATTAAAATGTAAGCATCACAGACATTTTGCAATGTTAAATATGCTTAAAATTCAAAATAAATTGTCAATTACATTGCACTACATTGCATTTTTGTCTCTAAATGTCCTGATTCATCTCAGTAATCTAGGTAGAAAAAGGAAAAATTAAGTACCGGTAGGTCCTCCGGACAGGTTTTTGTCTCTAAGCACAGTATACCCACTACAAAAATGTAGACTACACCACTGGTCTTGCCCAAGGACACAACGACACATGGTGCGGGTCCCGGGAGTCGAACCGCCAACTTTCCGATCGGGAGACGACTGCCCTTACCACTACACCACGGCCGCCCTGATTACTGCAATTCGTAACTGCTTGGTATCAGTCAGACCACCGTTGCACGACTACAACTGGTCCAGAATGCAGCAGCTCGATTTTTAACCAGTACTGGCAAAAGAGAGCACATTACACCAGTTTTGGCCTTCCTGCACCGGCTACCGGTTCACCTTTGAATCCAGTTCAAAATTCTCCTGTATGTCTACAAATCGCTGAACAGTCTCGCCCCCTCTCTGATTTGCTACAGCCATATGTCCCACCACGTTCTCTGAGGTCAGCGGACCAGTTGTTCCTCACAGTTCCAGGAACTAGTCTTAAGTGCAGAGGTGACAGGGCCTTCTCTTTAGCAGACCCAAGACTTGGCAACAAGTTACCTCTGCTTGTCAGGCAGTTCCCCTCCCTCTCGGTTTTCAAATCCCGTTTAAAAACTTACAAAGTCCAGTACTACTATTCCATAGCTTTCAACACTAGAGGATCTGTGTTTGAACCTGTGTGCTTCACACAGGTTAGTCATTATATTTATTATCTGTGACGTTTTTATGTCTATACTGTATTCTGATTTCAATTCATTTTGTATGTTGCTTATGTGTTGCCTGTTTTCTGTCTGTTTGTACAGCGCATTGGTTGGCCTTGTTGCCGTTTTAAGTGCTCTATAAATAAAATGGTATGATATGGTAATTGTATCATGCAAAAGACCAATATGTGAAGGACAGTTGAAGATTTAGTCTTCATTCAGCAGATCATGATATATTTAATATATAGTCAGCTTCATGTTGGGTAGTTTGGAGGCTCATATATGAAGAAAATGTTTTGTGTTAGCATTGCGCTCTGTGAAATGGGTTACAATGGCTTAAAGAAATATGCAAATCCACCCAGGCATCATGTTTCTACCTTTCCTTTGACCTACTTTGTGCCTCTGAGCGACATCTTCCATGTAATGCCCCACCAACATAATGAGAAAGGTTCTACACCATGGTGGCAGGGGGTGTACACGACAAATGGATCACATGTACACTTGCTTAAAACACGTTGAAAGGAATAATAATAATGACTTTCTGGGAGTTATTATGTTGGTATTTCACAGATGTCTATAGTGTTTTATAAATCTGTTGTTTATGATAATGGTAAGTGACATGCAAAAGTATGGGTTTTGTTGGTTGAGTTTCAGCAAGGACCGGCTGGACAGAGAGGGGTGTAAGCATATCTTATAATGGCTGCCAGAGATTAGTTCCCAAAAAAATGTTTAAGTAGATGAAACAAGAAATAATGATTTGTTCATATATATAAGGATTTGTACCCTGCACAAAAAAGCAGCTTAATGAGAAAGCATTCCTTGCAATAAAAAATTAAATCAGGCGTAAATTCATACTGATTTTTTTTTATTTTATATAATGGGCAGTTGCTTTACATATACCTGTATGGTGGTGGCCATCTTGGATTTTGATGTGGCAAAGTCCAAAAAGTAGTGACTTTTCTTACTCACCACAATCTGGGCCCCCATTTACCTGTCTACTCACATATTCATACAACACACCTCTACAAATCCAATGTGACTAAAGAGACAAGAGAGATAAGAGATTTATTTATTAACATTGCACCAGTTAATTAATACAACGTGATTATGTAGCACAGTCGTCCAGAGAGGAAAGAGTATGCAAGCTGCAGCATTTCCAAACACATTACATGTTCTTCTGCGCGGCTGCGCTCATCCGTCTCCGGATGAAGGTCAAACAGATATGGAAAAGGGAAAAACACAATAGGTATCATTTGTGATATTCAAAAAAAGAATCTATCAAAGATTGCCTTAAGACACTCTATGATAATGTCCCAAAAACACTATCAGCAATAAGCACATCCAGACAAGACATTGTTGCAGATTTGACGACATGCAAGGAGATCAACAGAGTCTGTGAGCGACACTCAGATAACACAGTTCAGTTGTTATTATATATATTATAAATCCGTCTATAGAAGCTAATCAGTGCTTTAGATCACATTTGTCCACCGATTAGACACACGTCGAGGAAATGGGGGGTTTAGTGTCTTCATCACAGACATTTTGACATGCGACTACATACTGGTGGAATTGAACCTCTAACTCTCTCGTTGATTGCTTTAACTTCTCAGCCACAGCCAGCCTATGATGTTATCCATACAACAACTTGGAGACAGTTCACTGGAATCTCTCCTTATCAAAAAGAAAGATTAAACGCTTTTGAAGCTGAATCCTTCTGCCTCCTAAATGCAGAATTAGAGTCAGTTGCACATGAAAGGAGTCGGACAGCTGATCATTCTGCCTTTGGAAACAGAAAAGCACAAATGGGCATTCACACTGAGATTTGACAGCCCTTTTAGGCTCACATGGTTTAAGGTCTTTAATGTATGATGGAGCTTATAGGTTGGGGCTGGGTGTATACAGGGTTCAAAAGGGAAAGTGTTTAAATCCTTATCTGATTCAAATGGCAAAATGTGGTTGCATCGCTTACCAAAACATGAATTTTAAGCAATTATACAATTTGATATTTTGTTGATGTAAAGTATTTGGACAAAACAAATGCACTAGTGTGTCTGTGTGACTGACTGCATTTCAACAAGATCTAATTTGATTGGATAATGCATTGAACAGTTGAGACAGCAGTTCATTTCAGTCTTCATGATATTTCTCTCACATCTTTTTGATACAAACAGGTTAGTCTAACATTTTTTTATAGATGTCACAGAGCATCACTGGATGTGAGATTTTTGGCTGAACTTTGTGGCATGAGAACATCAGCAATCACTGTGCTCTGCACATTTTTACACATGCACTCATGTATTTCCACAGACAGGCATTAGTTTTTACTTGACACAAATAATTTACAATGATGAATTTATCAAATAGTGCGATCTTTATTTATATCTTAAGGAAACAACTAAATACAAAACAACTTTGAAAAAAAAAAAGATAAATGTTGTATGTGACAGAATTATTTTTTTTCAGGTTTTGTGCCTAATTGAATTGAATCTTTGTCAGCTTTGCAGGTGGGTGATAGAAACTACAGGAGACTTTCAGCAAAAACGTTAACTTGATAAGATTAAGATTCTGTAAGAGAGCACATAATTTGATTTTACTATAACACCCATAATAAAGTTATCTGAATGGATTAGACATGTTTCACCTCAAAGCAAAAAACAACAACAATTTAATCAGGGATTTCCATGTAGGTTATCTCAAGAGCAATTATCTACAGATCACTATGAGTTTTTCCTCTGAAACCATAGGATCTCCATGTCAACTTGTACTGTTACTTGTACTACTAAATAATACTACTAAAGAATACTAAAAACTACTACAAATACTACTACTAAACACAGGATCTCCATGTCAACTTGTACTACTAAAGAATACTACTAAAGAATATTAAATACTACCAAATACTACTACAAATAACTACCACTAAAGACAGGATCTCCATGTCAACTTGTACCACTAAAGAATACAGCAAAAAATATTAAATACTACTACCGATACTACTAAAACACAGTCTCTTCAAGTCGACTTTTACTACTAAAGAAAACTACTAAAGAATACTAAAGACGTACTACTAAACACTAGTACTAAATACTACTACTAAAGAATACTATTATTAAATACTACTACTAAATAATACTAAATACTACTACAAATATTACTACTAAACACAGGATCTCCATGTCAACTTGTACTACTAAAGAATACTACTAAAGAATAGTAAATATAACTAAATACTACTACAAATAACTACCACTAAAGACAGGATCTCCATGTCGACTTTTACCACTAAAGAATACTGCAAAATAATACTAAACACTACTACTAAAACACAGGATCTTCATGTCGACTTGTACTACTAAAGAATACTACTAAAGAATACTAAATGTTAATAAATACTACTACAAATACTACTACTAAACAGAGGATATCCATGTCGACTTGAACTATTAAAGAATAATATTAAAGAATACTAATTACTACTACTAAATACCACTATTACTAAAGAATATTACTAAATAATACGTCTTTAAAAAGTATTTAGTGGATCCAAACTGCTGCTGCCAGAGTCTGAACTGGAGTTAGTGGCACAGATCGTATCTCTCCAGATAAATAAAAAAAAATTGTATCTTGTGATTGTCTAATGTTTTCGCTGTTGTCATCATTCTTTGTTGAAAACAGGTCTCTCTTGTAAATGAGTCCTCGAAGCTCAATGGTATTAACCTGCCCAAATAAAGGTTAAATGAATTTAGTTTCTCTTCAGTGCTCCCTGTCAAGTCCAGAATTGAATTCAAAATTACTTCTAACCTGCAAAGCTCTCAACAACCTAGCTCCATCTTATATTTGAGATCATGTTGTTCCATATTTTCCTAACAGAGCACTTTGCTCTCAGACTGCAGGCTTACTTGCAGTTCCTAGAGTTTCCAAAAGCAGAATGGGAGGAAGATCTGTCAGTTATCAGGCTCCTCTCTTGTGGAACCAACTTCCAGTTTCTGTCCATAAGTCTGCTATATATAGTTAGGGTTGGCTTGTTATGCTGCTATTGGCTTAGACTGGAGGACAAATTTACCTCATTTTTTAAATGAATTGTTAAAATTAAATATGATGGAGGATTTTTAAACACCTTCACCTTCAACACGAACCACACAAGAAGAGAGACAAGAATTAATTTTCAGAGCAGCAGACTTTGAAAATGGGAGATCACCTCAAGACACTTTGAAACATGTTTCAAAAGTGTTTGAGATCAAATCCGAATTGGAAAGTGCGTACTGGCTTTTTATTCTCTCAAAGGTTGGACAATGATGAGTAACAGGAAGACAGTTTCAGATAGCACATGGGAAACGTGGCAGTGTCAAAACAAACAATAACGTAATGTCAAAACCTTATCTGTGATTAAAACATGAGTGTGGCAATGTCAAAACAAACAATAACGTAATGTCAAAACCTTATCTGTGATTAAAACATGAGCTGGCCTAATCAGTGTTTTTGTTCTGTGTGCAGGAGGCAACAAGTTGTGTTCTTCAGAGATGTTTTGTTTCATACAGAAAGACTTTTAGTAAAGCAAACTGGTTAATGATTCATCAGAATACATTAAAGTAATAAGTTTTAAATGATCAATGTTTGAATTCTCTAACATCTCCGTCTTCTTTATCATTTAAACTGGTTACAACTTAATCAGATGAAACGATCATTGAGGCGCACAGTAAAAATGAGTTATTTATGAACTAAGGTCCTTTATGGACTTAAACCAAAAGAAAAAAAAAAGAAAAAATGAGGAAAAGAATATTGTCAGGATTGGAGTGCAGATTCTCAGCAGGAGGTGCCACCATGGTCTGGAGGTGAACCATGACCATGGGTTGAAAGGGTCTGTTCCTTTAGTCCCACTCTCAACATGTTTTTTGAGTTCGCTCAGATCGTGCAAAGCATCGTGGATGTCTCCTCCTGTTCCTGATTCATCTGGGATGTAGGTACAGCACGATTCGCCAATAATTTTACACACACGTCCTCGTGATGTAGTCAGGAGGTTTGAGAATGTCAGTTTTGTAGGATAATCTCTCCCATTGCTTTCAGCTCTCCCAGAGTTCCATTTGCTGATTTGTAGGTGTCGTTGATGAGGCGGGGAGGGCATACCTGTTGATTTCAACCGACTCCTACCCATGGGAAGAGGCTTTGGAAGAACTTTTCCCCTCCATTCCAGATCTTGAATTCCCATGGGACGCCGGTGCTGGTGGTGAGCCCTCCCCATCTTGTTATCTCAGGCATTGCAGAGCGTTTTGTCCTATGAGCTGAGGGTGTCAGTAGCTTCCTCAGCACAAGCGTCGGGTTGGATAGGGGGACCAAAGCACAAAGGCCCCCCCAATTAGGTGGCAATGCTGTATAGGCTCTGTGTCCACACAAGAAATACCAGTAGTTAAAACACGAGAGCCTTTGTCACCTGGCACTGCAATGCCACGGTGGTGGTTTCTTGTCGTCCTCTTGTTGGGTTGCTGATGTTGAAAAGTCCTTTGTTCAAGGAGGTGTGTGCAATCGATGACATCTTCTGACTCGAGGCAGTTGGCGTTTTCATCCCAAAACGCTTGGCGGCAGATGTGTCATGGTGATCAGTTCAGGCAGTGGGTGCTTAGTCCATATAGGCACGCTTGTTGTTCTGTGGACACAGTAGCAGGTTGCAAACCTGAATTGTAGGTGGCATAGGGTAGATGAGCACAGACATAGCAGTTAGTAGTTTTTCCTTCATAAGCAGTTTTGTTCATCAGTTGCCACCATAGGTTGGTGTTGTAGTCATGGGGGTGTTCAGATCTCAGCAGATCGGTGATATTGCCGTTCACTATGTAACTTGCTCCCATTGTTGCTAGGTATACAGAAATACTAGAAACCCAAATTGTCCTAACAGAGCAGGGATCTTAAGTTCCTCACTGGTTTTGAGATGACGGTCACTAAAAGAACCGCCCCCTTTGTACATCCGACTTCCCCTCTGCTCCAATGACTTAAGGGTCTAGTACTTTCTGCATTTTACAGTGACTGAGATGTATCCAACTGGGTCGTTCAGCAATCTTCACAGCAGAGGGTGTACTCAGTAGTACTTGGTATGGACCTTCCCAGCGTGGACTGGCCCAAGTTTTTCTTTTGATGACTTTGATGAAGACCCAGTCACCAGGTTTTACTGTCACTTCCTGTGGGGACAGAGAATCAGAAAACAGTAAATTTGTCCTGAACACTTTTTTTTATTTTTATTTTTATTTATTTTTTATATATAATCGGAAGAGAGGCATCCTGTATGGTCTGCCATGGATTATTTCAAACGGAGTCAAACCATTGGGTGTTGGAGTGATTCTCATATATAACTTAACAAGGTCTAGGCATTCTGGCCATGGACGTTTTGTGTTATCCATGGTCTTTCTTTCAAAGAATTCCATAAATCCAAAGCTGAACAAACATTCACAACTTCCTGTTCTTCGACAGAACTGGAGTTGTGAGTGTTATCAACTAGTCATGCATTATAATCATCTCTGTTATCGGAGCGGTTTCTTGCAGCAGGAAATGCTTCTCTGTGAGCAAATTTTCTTCTGTTTGGTTGTTCTAAATCTTTTTGGCAGTCACGTCTTTCATGTCCGAACTCGCCACACCTCCAGCAGGTGGCAGGACGATATCGTCGGGGACGGTCATACTGTGGTATGTATCTGTTAAAACCATGGCTTCTTGGTCTCATGCGTCTACCTCTGTTGCTGTTACTCATAGGAGCATTGTAATATTTTTCTGAGTCTGGGTCATTACTGTAAAACACATTTGTGTTGTTGTCTGGGTTATCTCCTGTTTTCTTTTTCAGCACTTTCTCAGCATGACGTGCCCATTGCATAAAAACCTCAACAGTACAAGTGTCCAGTTCTACAAAGTGTTTCTTTATCCAACCTGAAATGTTTGGACTACAAGATTGTAGCAGACCGTTCTTTAGCTGTTGTTGATAAGCTGAGGTTGGCTCGTCGTTGTGATTGATACCGCTATAAATTTTGAAATCCTTTTCATATCTTAATTTAAAATCATCGACATCTTCCCCTTGTTTTTGTTTGATTGCAGAGAGTGCAGCATAATTAGCTTTTCGTTTGAAAACTGTGCACACTCTACCACAAAGAGCATCCCACTGTTGCTTGTAACGTCCAGTTAGGTGGTTTGGGGTTGTTATATCATAGGGGAGGGGGGCCCCATCACTTCCCCTGCCAGTGTAGTCACCACGCACTCGGGCCCAATGTTTTCCCAAAGACGACTGGGCTGCTTCCCCGGTCTCATGACCATTAAGGCGATAGGAATGTATAATACCTTCCATATCCATGATCCACATTTCAGGATCCTCTAAATGACTGCTAACTCCCTCAACAGCCTTTCTAGCCTCTTCGAGGGTCCATGGCCTAAAAACTAAAGCATGTTGCGGGTTGCCCTTTATATCTGCAGCTGGATTCATGACTTGTATCAGAGGGAAAGCGTTTGAAGAGGGGCAAGGAGGTTGTGAAGTGGAAGACTGCATCTTTGACATTTTTCTAGTGACAACGTGGTTATCTGTTTTGGCCTCTGACGATATGCTTAGTTTGGCAAGTTCATCGATAGGATAAACGGATGGTGTTTGGGTTGAAAATGAGGCCCCCGTTGTATCATAAGAGGGAGGGCGACTCACAGATATTGTTTCATTGTCTTCAGGTTTAACAAACATCGTGTCAGTCATTTGTTTTTGTTGCAGTTTGGCCTCCTTAGATGTTTTTATCTCTTCACGCCTAATTAGTGATTCATAATGCCAGATTTTAGCAATTGCCAATTGGTGTTCTATTTTTTCTTTCTTCTTGCCTTTGTTTAGAATAATTTGGTTTTGCAGGACAGAAATAAGTGTTTTCCAGGTGTCTACTTTAAGGTTGGGTTCTATCTTATATTTTGCCATCCATTCTTTGACATATTTAACCGATTCCGGATGTTTCTGGCTCATGAATCTCGAATCTTTCGTGTTTGTTTCTGCTCCTGTAGGAGATTTTTTACTTCTATTATTTCCCATGACTGTCAGATATGTTAGTTATATAATTTACAAGTGCCAAGTTTTTATTGTTTATTATTTTTATTTTTATTTTGTATTCGAACCTCTAAAAACTTAAATTATCGTCTAAAAAAGGTAAATCAATCTGCAAATGTAGTAGCAATGTTTGGCCACTGCGGGTCCTTCTTCGACAACTATTTAGCACGGTGTCTTTACAGGAAGAAGGAGAGGACTTTACTTTTTTCTCTTTCCGGTCGACGTGTAAAGATGACGTCAGACTTTAGCCTGGTCGTCCAAAAGATGTGTTTAAAATCGGTAAGTGGATTTCCCAACTTCTTTTTGCAGAGAAAATACAATTTTGAAACGTCCGGTTTCTACCGTTATGACGACCTATTTACGGATTTTAGACGGGTGAACGTAGCGTCGTAGTTACGCTAACTGTGTTAGCCGCGGTAGCTTTCAGTGAGCTGTCGGATGTCGACCCCAAAAACGTAATTTTTTAGCTGATTAAAGTCGGATCGGTTCGCATTAGGTTTTTAACACAAGAAACGTGATCCTGTCCTCTTGCTTCTGCAAAATAATTTGGATTTTTGTCGTTAAAAACTAATAACCGGAACGCAAATGAACAGCTATTGCTAACGCCAAAACAAATGCAAAAATTTTCAAATTCCACGTTTGTTTAGTCTTAAAACCTAAAGTATTTGGATTAGAATTTTATAAACAAGATCGATCGATTCCTCAAATGTTAGTAAACGAATCGGCTACGTTGAATTGTTTGAAATAAGCATGCAAATATTTTATTTTATTTTATTTCAAAATAATAATTCAGGTAGCTGACCCGTGTTTCCGGATGCGTTTTTAGAGACGATCTTATCTCGTTATAACTGTTATAACTGTAAGTGCAGAAAAATACAATGATTAACGTTTTATATGTATTATTTAGTCTTGTTTTAGACTAAGATCTCGTAGTAGCATAAATTTTTGTTTGTTTCTGTTTTTCACAGGAGGCGATATCTCAGTACCAGATAAGATGTTCCCGGAGGAGCCGGCCTGCTTTCAGCGCAGTTAGTAATTATTAGTTTCAGTATTTATCTTTTTAATTTATTTGATTAATATTTATTTTTCTTTTTCTTTTTTAAAGTTGACTTTGTGAAAACGGCAGCCAGCTCAAAACTCCTAATTTACATGTGAACTCATGTTCTTACACACAGAGAGAGGGAGAAAGGAAGGAAAGTAAACTCACACAGATAGAGGGAGAGAAAAAGAGAGAGAGAGAGAGAGAGAGAGAGAGAGACAGACAGACAGACAGACAGACAGACAGACAGACAGACAGACAAGCACAAAGAACGCACACACAACTCTCAGGCACTCACCGATGCAGCCTGATGAACACAACTTTCCTATTCCGTACCTTCCCGATGTACGTCAGCAAAATTTAGAGCACCTTCCGCCGTGCCAAGCAAACAAATTTTAAGTACCTTCACGTCGTACTTTAAGCAAACAATCAGTCCCTTCACGTCGGACGTCAGCAAACTATTTATAGCACATTCCGCCGTGCTCAGCAATCAAGACAGTACTTCCCGCCGTACTAAGCAAATAACGTACTTCCCGCCGTACGAAGCAATAACATGTACTTTCCGCCGTACGAAGCAATAATATGTACTCACTCCTTGCAGGTTCGTGTGGTATTCGACTGGATCTTCCGTCAAACCGTCCCGTCGATGGCCAGAGAATTGGACCTAAAGAACGCTGGCCTGGCGGGGTAAAACGTCCACTCTTACCAGACTTTTGAAACTGCCGTGCATGGGCAAGTAGTGTGTCCGTCCTCTGGGCCCACCGGAGACAGGTAAGCGGAAAATCCCGGTCAGGGAACCAATGATGGAGGATTTTTAAACACCTTCACCTTCAACACGAACCACACAAGAAGAGAGACAAGAATTAATTTTCAGAGCAGCAGACTTTGAAAATGGGAGATCACCTCAAGACACTTTGAAACATGTTTCAAAAGTGTTTGAGATCAAATCCGAATTGGAAAGTGCGTACTGGCTTTTTATTCTCTCAAAGGTTGGACAATGATGAGTAACAGGAAGACAGTTTCAGATAGCACATGGGTTGGATGTAACTGGGACCCCGTGTACATAATCTCGTTTTCATCACATGTACCACATGCGGTGCAAATGACAATAAAGACTCTCTGACTCTGACTCTGAAACGTGGCAGTGTCAAAACAAACAATAATGTAATGTCAAAACCTTATCTGTGATTAAAACATGAGTGTGGCAATGTCAAAACAAACAATAACGTAATGTCAAAACCTTATCTGTGATTAAAACATGAGCTGGCCTAATCAGTGTTTTTGTTCTGTGTGCAAGAGGCAACAAGTTGTGTTCTTCAGAGATGTTTTGTTTCATACAGTAAGACTTTTAGTAAAGCAAACTGGTTAATGATTCATCAGAATACATTAAAGTAATAAGTTTTAAATGATCAATGTTTGAATTCAGTAACAAAATAGTTTTCATTTGATATTATTTCTATCTTAATGTGATTCTCAACCTGCCATTTTGTATCTGTTCCTTCTTCCTGTTCCTCTCAAACCCAACTGGTCGAAGCAAATGGACGCTTGTCCTGAGCCTGGTTCTGCTGCAGGTTTCTTCCTCATGAGGGAGTTTTTCTTTTCCACTGTTGTATTTGTGCTTGCTCAAGATGAGAGTTCTGCGAAAGCAGTCTGCTACTCAGATAAATAATGTTA
>JBBPBX010020000.1:0-24492 GCA_038048925.1 Garcialebias charrua | reverse complement strand
AGGATCTTTTGTCATATGTTACAGTGCATGTTGTTCGAAGGTTCTTTGAGATTTTAAAGCATTGTTGAATATTTCCAGTTACAGCCCAGTTTCATATAATTTACATTTTATCGTATAAGTGACAGTAAATTGGTTTTGACTTGGCTTGCTTTTGTTTTGTTTTTTAAATTAACATGCCTGTGAACAAAATCTGATTAGCAATGATGTCTGTCCCCTCGGCAATGGAAAACAATTTATGAATTTGCATTAACATAATTTTCCCAAGTTATTGTTGCTTGTAAACACCTGCAGCGTGTAAGCACTGATTTGATTCATTCAGTGTGTTGATTGTAAAAATAAAACAAATAAAAAACTCAAAGAAACAGAAATTTAAATGTATATATGAAATGTTCCACACAAGTGTTAACAATGTTTCTCATTTTTGTGCAACCTTCGTTATAAATTAAACACCAAGTTAACTTTTTCAAACATTTTCTACCAAAACTTGGGGATAAAGCATATTTTAAATCTAACTGTGTGGCAGGGAAGTCTTTATAGAAAATTAAACTCAGTGAAACTAGTTGATTTTATTTTTAATGCAACCAATCAGTATATTTATTTAAACCTGAAGTTTTTTTTTTTTTTTTACTTTCCTGTGGCTCTCTTGTTGAGTCAAAACTGGAGAAAAATAACAGTTTCCGTATTTACTTTGTACACACCAGTCATGAATATAGTCAGAGGAGCACATTGCATACAGTATTTGATTAGTTGCTGAATAGATTCCATTATTTGACAAGGTTTTAAACTTTTTTAAATATACGAGTGTAAAGGATTATGAGGAGGTCAATATTAATACTGGCCTCTTTACCTTAATTAATTTACTTATTCAGATTGAATAGTAATTTCACGGATTCTTTCTTTTTCAGTTTACCCAATATTTCTGTGATCTTTCTGATGGATAAATAAATAAAGCCATTAAGTGACAGAGAACGTTGACTTTAGCTTGGTATGCCAGGAGACACTACCATTTATTTATAATAAATCAACTAAAATCAACATCATTACACTTGATTGACATGATTTCACTTTCTTGCAATTTAACACGTCAGCACATTTAAATTGTAACACAACAGACATAAATATAGGATGTTAACATACTTAGTCTGAGGCTCTATGACTTAAATAGTTTCCAGCTTAGAATTGAGGGAAAGGAGATAGGAGGAAAGATGGAGAGATGGTTTAAAGGAAATTGTCTTGAGCATGTTACCAGAAGTGACACTTCCCATCCGATTTCTGCTGAAATCCAGGTACGTTTGTAAACAGCTCTTTACCTTCGACGACGAGTCTGATAAAGAGATGACACCAGCCTTTCAGGCGTACAGAATCGTTGCAGGTCCAGCACGTCTGAGCCGGTTCTCGTTTACGTTTTCAATGTCTCCTTGGATCCGCTTCGATCATCAGAAAATATGTCAGCTACTGGTTGACTTCAAGATAAACTTATTCCAGGAAGGAATAAACAAAGTTTTGAGCTTTCTCTCGTTCTAAGTGGACTCATAACAGCATGTTATTAGTCCTTAACTGGATGACGTGTCCTTAGCGTGTGACTAAACGTCCATCCAGCTCTTTGGGAAAAGTTCACATCTCTTGAAGTTCCCAGCAGACTCTGACCTTTTTTCAAAAACTTAGAACTTAAAAGAGGATCTGAGAGGAGCGAGACTTGTCTCTTTTTCATTGGTCCGTGGACCAGCGAGGAGTTCACTTGTTGTTATCAAGATTCAAGGTGAAATTCAAAGCAGAGTGAAAATGTTTTGGAAAGACAGAGAGTGCTGGAGCCCTTCTCATGAAAACAACGGATTAACTGTCTTCTGACTTTCTAAACAAAACGGCCGGGTCTCTCTGACCCGAGTCTTCAACTTTCACACAGCAGTGGACACAGTGATGTGCAGAAGTGACACAGTTTAACTCTACAGAATAACACAGCTTAAAAGCACACATCATGAAAATGACAAAAGTTATTCTTTTGATTACATTAGAATAAAATCAAAGATAGAAATAGTCTCTTTTGGTGACTATGTTCTCAGATTACAACTAATGGAATAATTTGTAG
This sequence comes from Garcialebias charrua, assembly GCA_038048925.1. Taxonomy (NCBI): domain Eukaryota; kingdom Metazoa; phylum Chordata; class Actinopteri; order Cyprinodontiformes; family Rivulidae; genus Garcialebias; species Garcialebias charrua. Next base: position 22,406 of record JBBPBX010020000.1, on the reverse strand, counting down.
TAAATGTCTTGCTTTACTGAGAGGTCAGTAAAGGTCATCTCTGGAACAGTTCAAAAATACACAGGTGTATCAAAGTGGACACGGTCATGCCCACTACACGAGTTAAAATTATATATATGCCCAGTATTTTTCAGACTATAAGGTGCAATATCAATGAATGGGTCTGTTTTCATACATAAGGTGCACCGGATTTAAGGCGCATGAAGCGAAATAAAACAGTCAAATTAGTCAAACATTATTCAACTCATTCGCAATAACCACATAAAATCAGTTCGAGGTCAGTAAGCACAACCAGAATTAATACATAAGGTGCACTGGATTATAAGGCTCACTATTGAGTTTTGAGAAAACTAAAGAATTTTAAGTGTACCTTATAGTCTGAAAAATATAGTACACTGTTCATTTTCAATCATGCAAGACAATCATGATGTAGCAGTTCCAGTGTTTTTCCACCATTGGTCATTTTACCTGCAGAGCTGCACCCAATCACCTGATGAGCTCCAGAGTTATATAAGACTGAGAAGATCATCCATCCAATACTGGAGCATTACCTCTACTACACAGCCTTCTAGTGTTTCTCTGAGCCTTGAGACCCAATATTGTGATTCCTCTTTTAGTGTGCTTGCTTGAGTCTCTGCTGTTGACCCTGGACCTAACCCGTACTTCCGGACTTCATAACAAAATATCAAACTTATAAAACTTTTATAACTTGGTCACTGGTGCCCTTTTACCAGAAGCCAATGTGCAAGAGACAGGGTGCACAAAAGAACAAAGTTAGAAGTTCTTTTTTTTACCATTTGTGCACAGATCAACACTCCCAGCACATTGGAATTCTTGTGTAGAACTCTCAGTCATAGTCAAAACACTGAAACAACATTAAATAAAAACAATAAAAATAAGGAAGTGGTTTAAACATCCTGGACAGGTTGCAAGTCAGCATCACCATCCATCCACCATTATCTTTACCTGCTTCTTCCTTTTCAGGTGGCGGGAGTCGCTGGTGCCCATGTCCAGCTATCAGTGTGCAAGAGGCGGGGGACACCCTGGACAGGTCTCCAGTCCATCACAGGGACACATGGAGACAAACGAAGACAAACAACCATTCACTCTCTCACTCACACACCTAGGGACAATTTAATAATAATAATACATTTTATTTGTAGGCACCTTTCTTGGCACTCAAGGTCACCTTACATTGTCAATCATAAAAATAAAATAAAAATAAACCAAACACAATATTATAAACACAGTAAAAACAAGTAAAATGAATTAAAATTAAAATTAAAAATAAGACAATGCAGTTGTTATCATAGTGCATAGGCTACTTTAAACAGGTGAGTTTTGAGTTTAACTTTGAAATGTGGCAATGAGTCTGTGTTGTGAATATCAGGTGGGAGTGAGTTCCAGAGCTGGGGAGCAGAGCAGCTGAATGCTCTGCTCCCCATAGTAACAAGACGGGCAATGGGAACAATGAGCTGGATGGAAGAAGAGGATCTGAGGGTACGAGCAGGTGTAGCAATGTGAATAATGTCTTAAAGGTATGGAGGAGCAAGGTTGTGGACAGCTTTGAATGTAAGGAGGAGTATTTTGTAATTGATGCGATATGGGATGGGAAGCCAATGAAGCTGTTGTAAAACAGGTGTGATGTGATGGAATGAGGGGGTCCGTGTAATGATACGAGCAGCTGCATTTTGGACCAGTTGTAGTTTACGAAGGGTTTTCTGAGGTAGGCCAAAAAGAAGAGAATTACAATAATCTAAATGAGAGGTGACCAGACTGTGGACCAGAACAGCAGTGGAGTGAGAATCCTCCCCCTTGAGCTGCGTGCCACCTCTGATCTGACTCTGTTCAAAACCAGACTGAAGGCCCACTTGTTCAAAAAAGTTTTCAGTGTGTAACTTTTATTACTTTTGGTATTTTAGTATGTAGCATTTTTATTTCCATTGCCTTCTTTTATTGCTGTTGTTTTTTATTCTATTTTCATTGATTTATTGTTCCAGTTTATTCATCTTTTTATCCTGTTAAGCACCTTGGTCAATGCAAGGCATTGTAGGAAGGTGCTATACAAATAAAGTTTATTATTATTATTATTATTATTATTATTATTATTATTATTATTATTTAGAGTTACCAATCAGCCTAACATGCATGCTTATAGTCTGTGGGAGGAAACTGGAGTACCAGGAGAAAACCCACACAACATGCAAACTCCATGACCTGTTTGTTGAGAGGCGGCAGCTCTACCAACTGCACCATCGTCCTGCCCAGAATAGTTTTAGTACAAGTTTAAAAACAAAACCATTAACACAATTTTTGAGGCTTTCGTGGAAATGCCAACATTTTCTCAGGTAAAAAACAGAGGGAAAAAAGCGAAGAAGAAAGTGGTCCGAAATCTTGCTTGGTTTCAGATACTGAGTAAAAATTTAAAGCTTACACAAAGTTAAGAACTTGGTAATGCTTATTTTTAAAGTCTTCTAGAATGATGTTGAGGTCAGTGTCATGCCTTTTAAAATTACGAAGATTAGTTTGTGTTTATTGATAGAGAGAAGATGAGAGATGAAGGCAAGATTACGGGTAGAGAAAAGAACGATAAAAGCTTTAGGCACAGTGAAAAAACAACTTTACATTGAACATAATTTGCTTACTCCAGCTCCTGATTTGCATTTCTGCAATCTCCTAAAATATAGTTGACCTAGTTGACAAATATACAGTTCCCTGAAAATATAGCCCCCATCCATTATTTTTACCTGCTTCTTATTTTCCGGTTTGCTGGTGCCCACATCCAGCGGTCCCTCTGTGAAAAGACTGGATACATCCTGGCAAGTATATCCCAAGGCCACATAGAGACAAACAACCATTCACTCTCTCACTCACACCTATAGACAATTGAGTTAGCAATTAGCCTGATATGCATTTTTTTCTGTATTTGAATTCGAAAACATTTTCAACAAACATTTCTGGGAGTTGGCTGCAAAATCAAGTTAATATTTCTATTGTCTTTTATAACTTGGTCACTGGTGCCCTTTTACCAGAAGCCAATGTGCAAGAGACAGGGTGCACAAAAGAACAAAGTTAGAAGTTCTTTTTTTTACCATTTGTGCACAGATCAACACTCCCAGCACATTGGAATTCTTGTGTAGAACTCTCAGTCATAGTCAAAACACTGAAACAACATTAAATAAAAACAATAAAAATAAGGAAGTGGTTTAAACATCCTGGACAGGTTGCAAGTCAGCATCACCATCCATCCACCATTATCTTTACCTGCTTCTTCCTTTTCAGGTGGCGGGAGTCGCTGGTGCCCATGTCCAGCTATCAGTGTGCAAGAGGCGGGGGACACCCTGGACAGGTCTCCAGTCCATCACAGGGACACATGGAGACAAACGAAGACAAACAACCATTCACTCTCTCACTCACACACCTAGGGACAATTTAATAATAATAATACATTTTATTTGTAGGCACCTTTCTTGGCACTCAAGGTCACCTTACATTGTCAATCATAAAAATAAAATAAAAATAAACCAAACACAATATTATAAACACAGTAAAAACAAGTAAAATGAATTAAAATTAAAATTAAAAATAAGACAATGCAGTTGTTATCATAGTGCATAGGCTACTTTAAACAGGTGAGTTTTGAGTTTAACTTTGAAATGTGGCAATGAGTCTGTGTTGTGAATATCAGGTGGGAGTGAGTTCCAGAGCTGGGGAGCAGAGCAGCTGAATGCTCTGCTCCCCATAGTAACAAGACGGGCAATGGGAACAATGAGCTGGATGGAAGAAGAGGATCTGAGGGTACGAGCAGGTGTAGCAATGTGAATAATGTCTTAAAGGTATGGAGGAGCAAGGTTGTGGACAGCTTTGAATGTAAGGAGGAGTATTTTGTAATTGATGCGATATGGGATGGGAAGCCAATGAAGCTGTTGTAAAACAGGTGTGATGTGATGGAATGAGGGGGTCCGTGTAATGATACGAGCAGCTGCATTTTGGACCAGTTGTAGTTTACGAAGGGTTTTCTGAGGTAGGCCAAAAAGAAGAGAATTACAATAATCTAAATGAGAGGTGACCAGACTGTGGACCAGAACAGCAGTGGAGTGAGAATCCTCCCCCTTGAGCTGCGTGCCACCTCTGATCTGACTCTGTTCAAAACCAGACTGAAGGCCCACTTGTTCAAAAAAGTTTTCAGTGTGTAACTTTTATTACTTTTGGTATTTTAGTATGTAGCATTTTTATTTCCATTGCCTTCTTTTATTGCTGTTGTTTTTTATTCTATTTTCATTGATTTATTGTTCCAGTTTATTCATCTTTTTATCCTGTTAAGCACCTTGGTCAATGCAAGGCATTGTAGGAAGGTGCTATACAAATAAAGTTTATTATTATTATTATTATTATTATTATTATTATTATTATTATTATTTATTATTATTTAGAGTTACCAATCAGCCTAACATGCATGCTTATAGTCTGTGGGAGGAAACTGGAGTACCAGGAGAAAACCCACACAACATGCAAACTCCATGACCTGTTTGTTGAGAGGCGGCAGCTCTACCAACTGCACCATCGTCCTGCCCAGAATAGTTTTAGTACAAGTTTAAAAACAAAACCATTAACACAATTTTTGAGGCTTTCGTGGAAATGCCAACATTTTCTCAGGTAAAAAACAGAGGGAAAAAAGCGAAGAAGAAAGTGGTCCGAAATCTTGCTTGGTTTCAGATACTGAGTAAAAATTTAAAGCTTACACAAAGTTAAGAACTTGGTAATGCTTATTTTTAAAGTCTTCTAGAATGATGTTGAGGTCAGTGTCATGCCTTTTAAAATTACGAAGATTAGTTTGTGTTTATTGATAGAGAGAAGATGAGAGATGAAGGCAAGATTACGGGTAGAGAAAAGAACGATAAAAGCTTTAGGCACAGTGAAAAAACAACTTTACATTGAACATAATTTGCTTACTCCAGCTCCTGATTTGCATTTCTGCAATCTCCTAAAATATAGTTGACCTAGTTGACAAATATACAGTTCCCTGAAAATATAGCCCCCATCCATTATTTTTACCTGCTTCTTATTTTCCGGTTTGCTGGTGCCCACATCCAGCGGTCCCTCTGTGAAAAGACTGGATACATCCTGGCAAGTATATCCCAAGGCCACATAGAGACAAACAACCATTCACTCTCTCACTCACACCTATAGACAATTGAGTTAGCAATTAGCCTGATATGCATTTTTTTCTGTATTTGAATTCGAAAACATTTTCAACAAACATTTCTGGGAGTTGGCTGCAAAATCAAGTTAATATTTCTATTGTCTTTTACTACAAATCATCAATGAAGCTTTCCACATCCTGCAAAGTGATGTGCATTCAAAGTGAAGCAAGCATCGCGGAGCAAAAGTAGGCATAGAGCAGAAATCAGCTGTGTTGACCTGGAGTGTAGCACATTCATTCATTTATTCAACCTTTATTTATACAGGCTAGCTTCATTGAGCCACGGGGACTCATTTTCAAGAGGGACCTGTTCCAGACAGGACATATAAAGTACAGACAACAAAACAGTAGACAATAAATATAAACTACAGCAAAAACTGCAGTTAAAGTAAGAGTAGTGTATAAAACAATAAATCAGGGTGCCGTAAAACAGGGTGAAATACCAAAAGAGTGTTCTCAAGGTCAACCCTTGACCTCTCAGCGGTTGTCACACTGGTTGTGTGAGGCTATTTCCCAGGCCTACATTTCATCTGGTCTACAGCCTCCTGACGGTATTAGAGCTCACTCTACTCGAGGGATGGCGACTTCCACAGCTTTGCTCAGTGGCGTCTCTGTGCAGGATATCTGCTCAAAGTCAAAAGTCAAAGTCAAAGTCAACTTTATTGTCAGAACTGCAATATGTACAGGACATACACAGGACCGAAATTGCATTTCTCTCAGTCCCTCGGTGCAACAGTAACCATCTAAACACTAAACACTAAAACATTTAATAAACATAAGCATAAAATAGTAAAAAAAGTGTAACACTGTCCTGAGTTTTTTCATAATAGTATAAAAGTATGAAAATTTACACCAACACTGAAACACCAAACACCCCTAAAACACCAAACACCCAATGAACATAAGCATAAAATGAAATAATAAAAGTGTAATACTGTCCTGAGTTTTTGCATAGTAGTATAAAAAGTATAAAACGTATATCTATAAAATAAACTGAAGTTTCTAGCGTTGACATTTGCAAAGAGTGGCACAGCAGCATATAAGTTAATGTACACAGTATATGTATGAGGTAGTTGATGTTGGTATAGAGGCAAAGTGGCATATGAAGTAAGGCACATAAGGCACATTTGGCATCCTTAGATAAGGCTAGTCAGAGAATGCTGTATATGTATCTGCAGTAGTGTAGATAAAAGTAGTGTAAATGTAAACAGTAGTAATAAATGTAAAGCAGTAGTAATAAATGTAAACAGTATTAATAAATGTAAACAGTGAATGTAAACAGTAGTATGACTATAGGCAGTAATGTAATACAAACATTAGTGCAAATATGAGAAGTAGTGCAAACTGAATGAACACATGACCGAGAGTTTAGTGAATAACCCGTTTGATGACACAGAGTCCAGTGTTAAAATCTTTGTGTTGTGTGGTAATGTGTGAGAAAGTTTTTTGTGTTAAGGCAGTTCAAATGGGAGGGGAGGCAGAGCAGGCAGAGTGTTTAGCATTCTGACTGCCTGATGAACAGAGCTGTCTCTCAGTCTGCTGGTACGAGCCTGGAGACTCCTCAGTCTCCTCCCTGATGGCAGCAGTCTAAAGCGGCTGTGTAGTGGGTGTGTGGGATCACCTGCCATGCAGTGGGCTTTCCGAGTGAGGCGTTTGCTGTGTAAGTCCTGCAGTGAGGGCAAGGAGGTGCCGACGATCTTCTCAGCTGCTTTCACGATGCGCTGGAGGCTCTTGCGGCAGGATGCAGTGCATGCACCAAACCACACAGTGATGCAGCTGGTCAGGACACTTTCTATGGCACCTCTGTAGAAGGTGCACATGATGGAGGTTGAAGCTCCAGCCCTTTTCAGCTTGCGGAGAAAGTAGAGGCGCTGGTGAGCCTTCTTCGCCAGTGCTGCAGTGTTCCTGCTCCAGGACAGGTCCTTTGAGACGTGCACTCCCAGGAACTTGGTGCTGTCCACTCTCTCCACTGCGGTGCTGTTGATGGTCAGAGGGGCATGTTGTGCATCCCTCTTCCTGAAGTCCACGACAATCTCCTTTGTCTTCTCCACGTTGAGAGTGAGATTGTTGTGTCCGCACCACAAGGCCAAGCGGCTCACCTCGTTCCTGTAGTCCGTCTCATCGTTGTTGCTGATGAGACCTACCACTGTTGTGTCGTCCGCAAACTTGATGAAGTGGTTGGAGCTGTACGATGGTGTGCAGTCGTGTGTTAGCAGGGTGAATAGAAGGGGGCTCAGCACACATCCTTGTGGGGCCCCTGTGTTCAATGTGATGGTGCTAGATGTGTTACTCCCGATCCGTACTGTCTGTGGTCTCCCGGTCAGGAAGTCTAGCAGCCAGTTACACATTGAGGTGTTCAGCCCCAGACTGTCCAGTTTATGGATGAGCTGCTCTGCGGCCTCCTGGTCGTCTGCCACTCCTTTCACCCGCTTCTATTTGCAGGACGTTTCCAGCTCCTCCTTGACGCATTTGGTTCTCAGGGTTGCTGCAAAATGAAACCTTTTTTTTACGTTATCAATAAAATTATTGATAAACTGACACAGTTGTTTCTGTCTTTATTGAGGGGTGCTATTTTTTGAATAGCTTTCTTCTCATCATCAGATGTTTTGCTCACCTGCTCACTTCTGTTGCGGTGTGGCGGTTGCCAGAACTTGTTATGGTTTCAGTCAGACCCAATGGGGCATGGACCATATCATGCTCCGCCCTTTAACCCAAAAGACGTGGCTTAAAGGGCTACGCCCACAGGAAATAGAACGTCGGTTACGTATTGTAACCCTAGATTCTATGAGTATGGGCGTAGCCCTTTAAGCCTTGAGGCCCCATTGGCTCTCTTTGGCTGAAAAAAATTATTTTGCCATTGGGAGCAGTTCCTCGGTCGACAGGGGTTTTTATGGACCGAGGGCATGGGCCCACAGCAGGTGGGCGTGGACTAGAAGTTTTCAATGTTGGTGCAAAGCACAGGGTAAGATACTTTCCTCATGGCATTTCCAAAACTTGAAGAAGTAACTCCATGTAGCATTTCTCTTTGTGGTTAGCCACTTCTTTTTAAAACTAAATGCACAGTTGCTGTGCGTCATCATTGATATTTTCTTGGTTTTGAATTGACTTGTTTTTGTTTAATCACACAATTTGATGGTCACACAGACCACATGTCCTGACTTCATCACATCATTTAGTCGAATAGCCAACTTAAAGGTATTGTGACATGATATTGGAAATTTGCACATTTGTCACAACATATATATCTTATATCATTCAGTTATGTTCGTTTTTGCAAAATAAATTATAAACATATTAAAATTTCATTACAAGTTATGGTAATTTTTTCGTTGTGATACGCCCCTAGAAATCCGAGAATTTCCGCATACGTCATCAGTGACGTGGCAACGGGAAAGGCACTGCTCCAACGCGCATGTAAATAATAATGGCGGAGCATGTCGAATCAGACGAGTGCAGCATTTCTAGTGTTGATCGTCCAAAACTCTCATTAATAAACCCTCCCTGAATAAATAAACTTACTGATGTTACCTGATCGCGCAGACAAAATTTAAAAATACATTACAAGCGTGTGTGTGCTACCGAATTTCTGTCGGCTAGTTTGTTAGCAGCGAACAAACACAACTTATTGTTAGCACTTGAATGTATTGAAGCAATTGAAGGGTTATTATTCATCCAATACAGTTATTAGACACTCGATCAATGGAAAAGTGATTAAGACACGGTTTATTTCATACACAGTAGCTAAGTGGGGTTAGCTTCTCCTGTGGTTCTTTGTTTTGGGCTAAGCTAACAGCGAGTTCCGATCGCATTTGAGATTTATCATTTTAAGACAGTAAATCATCCAAAACTCTCATTAATAAACCCTCCATGAATAAAAAAACATACTGATGTTACCTGATCGCGCAGACATAATTTAAAAATACATTACTAGCGACGTGTGTGTGTGCCACTGAATTTCTGTCTGGTATTTTTTTTAGCATCGAACATAAAGAATCTGCCGTGATAATTGGCTTTATACACTCACAGTGTATAAAGTAAAATAACATATACTCACGTAAAATATATAGTTTATCATCTAAAACACTACACATCTCCGATTATGTTTACACAAAGACACTTGTTTTCTTGTGAGTTTTCCGACTGTCGCTGCTCGGCGTTGTTTAGATGTGGTAGCTGTGGCACTTTCTTCTGTAGATTTTCTTTTAAAAATAGTAGGAATAGCATTCGGTTTTAAAAGTCTTCTCCATCTTACTGGTAATCCTAAAGATTCTTGTAAACCAGGTGTTTCCTGAAAACAATCGGCAGTAAAATGGTCTTTGCAGACATACAATTCTTTAGGACACCATCGGTCCCTCGTTCTTTGTACTTGTCTTGTCCATTCTTGGCGAAGTTTCTCATCTTTTGGGAATTTGTGAATGCTCACTTGTTCACTAGCAATATTAGAACACCCAAATGCGCTACAACGTGACGGCATTTTTCAAGTTACACAAAAAAAGAGGCTATCTTTCAGACAATGAATCAGTATGGCAAGCAGTTACCACACCAAACAAACAGGCAAAAAACTGCCTTCTGCCCGTTGGCACATCACTGATGACATATGCGGAAATTCTTGGATTTCCAGAGACGTTACACAGTGAAAAAATTACCATAACTTGAATGCAATTTTAATATATTTACAATTTATTTTGCAAAAACGAACATAGCTGAATGATATAAGATATATATGTTGTGACAGATATGCAAATTTCTAACATCATGTCACAATACCTTCAATATGTCATGTAAATATAATTAATTGTAGTCAATTTATTTTAAATAAAATTCTGTAAGCCTACTACAGTACATAAAAAATGATTTGTCCTCTGGCACAATTTTGGTAGAATTCAATATACAAAGAGAAAACAAATCAAGCATAATGAATTAAAAAAGGTCCTTTTTTTCACCTTTTTTAATTTTGCCTACTTTAGTCAATCTTATTTAGGGTTTGCGGTGACCTAAAACTTTTAAAACACAATTTATGCAATTTTAAAAGTCTACCTTCTCTCAATAATCATTACTGTCACTTTTATTACAGGCTCTTCTAATTAAGGCTGCAGTGGAAGTTAAACTAATTCAGAGGATTCCTTACAGCAGAAGAAACTCTCAAATGGGAATTGAATCGAGCACAGCAAGAGCACCGCTGGCCTAAATCAGAAACTAGATCCCTCACTTCCTCATCAATCAGCCTTAATCACTCCCACTTAAATAACTCTGTTATCCGATTGACTGTATGAAGCCAGCAGTAAGGGAATTCACACTAATGGTGTGATAGTTCCTGTTAGGTTGACATCTGTCATTTTAACCTTCATGTATTATCTAAACTCTGGGATTGACAAGGCTTGTGCAGGAAATCTATAATGATGCATTTGAACCATGCACAAACATTGAACTGAGGCCAGGCTGATCTTATAGGTTCCCCTTTAACGAGGGGGACATAATGGTTTTACTGGATACACAAGATCACAATATCCCTCCACTTTGTTAGGATTCCTGTGTTTTGTTCTCTGTTGTCTCAGTAATCATCTCCTGCAGAACCTGTGAGAGCGGGTAGTGCTGATGTTTGTCCAGCCGTCTCCAATGGTGGCTGGTTATCTCACTGACTACTTAAGACTGAGTCACCACTAGTTTTTGTTAAGCCACTGATTGCCACATGATGATATAATCCTACAATGGTTAGTGCTTATTCATTGAAGAACAATGTCTAACCTCTCTTTGTCTGGAAACAGAGAGAAGAAATGTGCCAGTGAGAACGTTTGGAATTTTAAGACCAATCACCAATGAAAGAGCATCTTCTGGTCTCCTCTACAGAGCCCTTCCTTCTGAGATTACCTCGTCCTCCATTAAAATAAAGAGTTACATTTTTACCTCTTCTTCTGTGTTTCTTTTTTATTCTTTGAATTCCTGAATCCTGTAAAATAAATATATTAAAAAAGCAAAGATGTCACACTTGGTTTGATGGTCAGCCATTGCAAAAGTCCAAATTTGTTGAATGAAGACAAATCATTAAACTATTGCTGGTATTTTACCCTTATGCACAATTTACAAAATTAAACCATCTTTTGTGCCTTTTAGTGAATGTCAAGGTAAAATATTCCCTTTTTGTACCAGTTGTAAGCCCAAACCTAACAGACCCTTTAAGGCTCCCACACTTGGGTACTGGATTAGACTCAAAGCGGACTGAGACGGAGGTCGGCCTGTCTGTGGGAGCCATTATTCTGAACCTAACCACATGAGCCTATTATCAACGCTAACAACAATAACAACACTAACAACCTACCTTTAAACCCATTAGGAGGTAGAGGAGGGGCAGTCTGAACGCTCCATATGGGGACGATAACTGATGATAGGCTATTCAATGGCTGATAACGTTCGAAGCGGGTGTACATTGTCTACAAACAATATAACAAGTTTCACAAGTTTCATCCAGGACTGCAGTATAAAGGTAAACATTGTCATAAGGAATTTAAAGTTCTTAAACTTATTCCCCAAAGTATTGTTAAAAAACTATCCCCCACTTGAAACCTCAGACATTTTGTTTTATTGTCGTAAATAAGTCTTGGGTTGTCAGACTAACACACATAAATCAGGATACTCTCAGATAAAATTGGCTGGCTTTAGAAAATGATGAAACAAGAGTCATTTGCATGAAAAAACATTACTATGTTTTTATATAAAATTCTTTATCCACACTAGAAATTCAAGAAACCTTGCAGACTTGTGTCTAAATCATCAAACACAATCAGCAACTAAACCAATGTATTCACCTAGAAATAAATTACACCAGATGTCTGCCAGCAAAGTGCAGACAATTTGAAGTTGATTCATTTTGAAAGTAGTCATTTTTATTTTTTCCATTCTTCAGCTTATTCTTTCAGATATTTTTTCATCTGCCATCCTGCCATGTTTATGTGAAATATTATGTATGACATCCTACTTGTTATGAGTCAAATAGAGCTTCACTGCCTTAAAGTTGTATTTAAATTTTCCAGAGCAGAAAGGGAAGAAAATTATTTGCTAAGCGCTATTAGGGTGATGAGCAGTTGTTTATGTAGGTTATTAATTAAATCTGTTTCCAGGGTAAACTATCAGGACGGTGTGCAATAAGTTTATACATGTTAGACCTATTGTACAAACATCACATAAAATTGCATTTGAACATGGAGGAAATACTGATAAAATGTTGTTATTTTAGTTTAGGACAAAGGAGTTAAGCACGTTTATGATGTAAGTTTCTCAGGAAGGTTGATGTCCAGGTACAAAATGATTAGTCATACTTCAACAGCCATGTTCAGATCCAACTGCTGACACAGCTTTTCACCCCCAACATTTGTTGATTAGATTCATGCCAGGAGGAAGAACAGTTAAATACATGACCATTTATTTATTTACTTATTTATTTATGGGGGAGAATCACTTTCCAAAATAACGATTTTTTTGATAAGGCTGATAAGGTTCTAACATTCAGTAAGAATTTGACAGAATTTAATTTCAAAGAAGATGACTATATTTTATCCCTTAAAAGTGAAGTAAACTGTTATATTTGGGGCGGCACGTTGGCTCAGTTGAGTTGTTACCTCTTAGCGAGAAGGTTGCCAGGATCGAATCCTGGTCATGGGGCCTTTCTGAGTGGAGTTTGCATGTTCTCTCCGTGCATGTTATGGTTTGCTCTGGGTAATCCGGTTTCCTCCCACAGACCAAAAACATGCATGTTAGGCTGATTGGTAACTCTAAATTGTCTCTAGGTGTGAGTGAGAGAGTGAATAGTTGTTTATGTGTCCCTGTGATGGGCTGGAGACATGTCCAGGGTGTCCCCGTTTCTCACACAATGACTGCTGGATATGGACACCAGTGAATCCCATGACCTTAAAAGAAAAAAGCAGGAATAGATGATGGATGGATGGATGGATGGATGTTGGTATATTCCCAGTGAGGCAGTTGTGTTTGTTTTCCACTGAGGTTTTTCAGACTCGTCCCTGCCTCCGTTCCTCTCTCTCTCTCTTTTCACCTTGCTCTAATCTTGACACCTGTCTTAAATTCCTTCTCTCTCCCTCTCACGGTCTTGAGAGGTGCTGCTTTTTAATGGATAAGCATATTAAAAGATTGACAAGTGACATTTGAATCATAGGGAAATTAGTCATCAAAAAGATGAATGAGTCAATCCCACGTGAATCTAGATTTGCTCTGCCATTTTGGAATATGCATCACAGAAAATCGTATACTATCAGTCCCTTCAAAATGTGAATAATACATGCCATTATCATATATTACATTCCTGTGCAGCTTATGTGTGTGTGTGTGTGATTACTGAATCTAGAAATAGTCTGAAATAGTCTGAAATGTCTAATATTCCCTTCTGCTGATGGTAATGTTTGCCGTTATGGCCAGTAACTCCATTGACTACAGCTGCAACAAAACAGCTTGGTGATGTGCTTTGTCTCTGCCACATTTTGGAACCGCAAAAACAACATATTTTGTCCCCCAATTTGCGATACATTCATCTTTAAGCTACTTAAATTGTTCATATTTTGTAGTTCCATGAGTTTTGGTTTTTTGCCATATCCATAATTTAATTTTAGCTTCAACCATGCTGTGAATTTTTAAGGCTATTGATCATTGATCAGAAACACAAAATAACAATAAATTTTAAAAATCACTCCACATCTGTGTGGACTTCAGTTTTGTTGTAATATAACAAGAGGTTCTGATTATTAGTTGATAGTTTAAGTGACAGATCAAAATTTTTGAGTGAGGTTTTATGAAAAAAACACGAACAGTCAATATTTTACCTGTTTTAGATAAGTCTTCGAATGACCACAATCTGAATAGAGTTCAGTTGTAACTAGATTAAAACAGTAGCAGCTGGTCTGAGAGAGGTTGAGTCAAAAACAGATCACCGCCTTCAAAAAAAATTGTTAGAAAAAATTATAGCATTTTGTAAAAATACTATTTTATATACAAATACTATTTTATATGCAAATGCAATTTTATTAACAAAAATAACAGACAATAAATATTACATTTTATGATTTCTTGCAAACGCAAATAATAGCAGCAGCAGCTAGCTGTAGCACTTCAAGTGTAGCTTGGGGCACCTTTGTTCCAAATATTGTATTTCTTTTAGAAAAATGGCATAATACAAATTTGTCAAAGTAAGAGTTTTGAAATTAACGTTCACATGAATTGCTGATTTTTTTCTTTCGTTTTTGTTTTCAAGATTGGAGTAGTTTTCATGTGGGATGTAATTCAATTTTGGTCCTGGTCTCATTCAGACTAGTCCTCAGTTCATCAGTTCAGTCAAAATTAATAATAATAATAATAATAATTTGCCACATTTGTCATCTGTGTATGTTCCCATACTTGACAGACGAAATTGGTCTTCTGCATTTAACCCAACCACCACCAGGTGGTGCAGTGAGCAGCGTAGTCGCGCTCGGGGAGCTGGGAAATAAACCCTGCTTGACCCACATTATTCACAGAGCTAACTCTAACAGGGTAATAATACATGATTTATAACCTTTCCACAAAGCCCCACTTTAAAAGAACTGAAATGAGGTTATTTTTTTCTAACAAATTAAATATGTAGAGTAAATCGTGTGCTCAAATCTGTTTTTTGGAAGAAAAAAATCCACTGACCATGTCACATCTCTTAGAGGTCGAATATTGATTTACCAGCCATACTTTAATAAACTTAATTTAATTTAATTTTGCATGCAATACTCAATATGTATACCACAAATCCTATTACCTAAAAAAACATATCCCTCACTATAGGCAGTGATATTAGGCATTGTATTCTGTCCTTGATTTCACAGCAGGGTAAATGTTCTTTCAAACCACATGGGGAATCCTCTGTTCTGTTTAAGGATAGCCATTTTTTGTGAGCACAGCTTCCCATCACATCACCACCACCCTGAACTTTCAGTATTTCTACAGCTGACAGTGGAACTATCTAAAATAGTTTTAAAACACTGGTAATATATGCAGTGTTTGTAGAAATGGAACCAACTACCAGTTTCTGTCTGTGAGGCTGACATATTGTCAGTTTTTTCTATCCTTAAAATGTGTTTTTGTCTTTGAGGTACACATGGATGTATTTCTGGACATACCTTTCTGTGCTCGTTTGCCTCTCCTTCCTGTCCTCTCAAACCTGCCAGAAGCAGATGGCCGTTGGTCCTGAGCCTGTTTCTACTGGAGGTTTCTTCCTTTTTAAAAGGGAGTTTTTACTTTCCACTGTTGCCATTATGCTTGCTCAGGATGGGAGACTGGAACAAAGGGAAGATTCAACATGTCTGCTTAGATAGGGAACTTTAATAAGTGGCTTTTCTATGTATGTGAATGTTTCTGTAAAGTGCCATGACATGAGACAAGTTTGTTGTGATTTGGCACTATATAAATGAACTGAATTGAATTAAAGTGATTTAATGACATTAGCTTTTAATTTGTATAAACTGCTTTTTATTAGTTAGTGCACTCTTCTTTGCTTTATTTCATTTAAGGACCAGTATGAGTTGCAAGCAAAAGCACATCCAGCACAGTTGTCATATCCTATCTGCCATGTAAATTCAGGTCAAATGTCTCCCACTTTTCTGATACAGTAAGACAGTGGATGCTTACATATATGGGCCTAAACCTCTGAGAACAAACCTCTGAGATAATAAATCACTGGAAATTCACCTTTTTCAAGACAATCATATGAGCCATTTTATCTTCCAAGAAACTTGCAACCTTTAGTTGCATAAAAAAAGGGAAAAAGGTTATTTAAATCATGGAAACATTTACATTTAATGTCAAAGAGGAATCTTTGGAATTTGTAAAATGATATAGTGGATTTGAATAACTATTAATTCTTAGTCCTAACTGTATTATTATAAAAATCAAAACATTTGGTTGTAATTTATAACCATAACCTAATAGTTTATTTTCTTATTATAAAGGAGATTTAAAAAAATACTATTGCTCTAATACAATACTGTCATAAATGCTGTTTACCCATTTGTAACCAAAGCTGCCAAAATGATCACGAAGTTTGTACCAGTAAATGTGTCCAAATCTCTGTAATGTGTAAAAAAAAAAAAATACACGTTCACTCTTTATTATTTGTGCAGGTGTAGATGAAATTACATGTTTATTCCATTCTGTCAGTGTAGTTTCTTGCACAAAGACTCACCAATACTGTACTGTGTTTTCAAGGTATGGTTACTTACTATTACTCTAATTTTAGTATCGTACCTCTTTAGTCACCACATGTCCACAAACCCTGCCCTAAAAGTACCCTGGTAAAAACAGTAATGGTGAGGTCCTGACCGACCATATTCTGAGTGAAAAAGCCTGATTTTATGGGTTAGTTGGTGATAACACAAACTCCATCCATCCATACTTTTTTTTCCAAAACTGCATTTTACTTTATCTTATCTTATTTTGATATGCTATCCAGTTGGCTTCTTTATTTCTAACTTATGGTTGCAATTTTTCATCCACAAACTTTTTTTTCCCCCCAAAATATATTTATTTGAGTTTTTACAAAATAAACACAACATTCAATAAACAGACTAAATAAAATACCCACACCCAAATAAGTAAAAAAATAAAATAAAAATGCAATCAAAAAACAAGGTGTCTCATATTTCTTTTTACATTGTTCATTTATTTTTTATAATGAGTTCAACTATAGATGTCTTCTCGTATTATCATCCACAAACTTTACCCAAAATATGTGTTTGCTTTAACAGATTGTTGCAATTCAGTTATTTTAAAATAACCTTACATTTTTGAACTACTGTATATGAACACGATGTTTTAACGATTTCAGTTAATCTTTTGGTCCCAACCATTTCTTTGATCCATGACCAGTCCTGTACTAATACATATCGCTAGAGCTTTGATTAGTATGAAGCATTTGTGAAGTTAAATTTACAATATTAAGAACCTAAAATGTAAAAAGGTACTGTCAAGACAGATAATTTGTAACCACAAGCAGTACGCCGATGCATCCCGTCACTGAAGGATTTCAATCGTTTTTGAATTTAGTGTTTATCTGGTCTAGGATTGAACAATTTATTGCAAGTGTTTTTTGGTGCAAAATAGTCAAACGGGTAGATAATACATTGTACAACAGATGTAGTTTTTTTTGTTTTGTTTGTTTGTTTGTTTGTTTGTTTGTTTATTTGTTTTCTTGCCCGAGGTGCTACAGAGTGACTGATCCTGGCGAGCTGAGAGAGCAATTCATCCACTACCAGGTGCAATGGCTCAGCCAAAGTTTACATATACAGTGTAGCCTATAATTTGGTGGTGGCCATCTTGGATTTTGATCTGGCAACCCAATTTCTAAAAAGGAACCTTTCTTATGCTTAGACATAACCACACACCAAAATGAAACTCAGTACCACACTTATTCTTCAAGTCACTGTGCTCACAACATGCACAGATGGATGGAAAGATGGAGGGAGGGTTTTTCCAAATTTTCCCCATTTTTGTCTGCGACGCGGTACCAAAAAAATACATAACATACAAGTCAGCACAGAGAAAACAGCTGCTCATAGCCTCACAGTAAACACGGTGCTGCTCAGAAGAGGAAGATAAATAGCTGCAGCTGCACATTCAGTCAGCAGCCATAATGCAAAGGATAGCTTCACAGAACACACATGCAGTCTTATAAATAAATATAAGCGCATCATCATCTCTGCAATCCATTCTTCTCTGCACTTTACAGGAAAGTTTGCCTAAAGGAACTGAATAAAATTACTTTTAGACAACGGGGGGAAAGTTGGCTACTATAGAGCTGCCCTGATAGAAAATAGGCAGGGTAAATTTAGTTGAAATTTAGTTTTGGTGACTTTAAGGGCAGTGGTCCCCAACCATCTGGCCGCGGACCGGTACTGGGCCGAGGGTGAATTTGTACTGGGCTGCACAGAAATAAATAAATAAACTTTTATTTTGAAAAAGCCCCGTATTCTCTCCACCACATCTGTCAACGACTCACTCTTGATGCAGGTCAACATACACAGGCGGTAAGTTTCAGTTGCTGTTAGACGCATGGGCAGATTGGTTCTACATTGTCTGTTCGGGTGGAATAATTTTGCTACATAATCCGGAGCAGACAGGAGGAGGCGTGCGGCCGGGCCATGTCTGCGCATTTGAAGGATTACACTGCATATTTTTTAACCCGCCTGAAAAAGAGCGACTGTAAACCTATTAACTAAATAAAACTAAAATTTTAAACAAAGCTTCCTAATATCAGATCAGAGCATGTTTTGTCTTAAACTTGTTTGAATTTACATCAGAGCTGTTCCTTCACATTTCTGCTTCTGCTCTCAAAAAAATCCCGCCTCTAAAAGTTCAAAGTCACGGGCAATTTTATTATAAAACACAAATATAATTAAAGTTTTGCACTGTGCGTAAACTAAGTTCCTGTGCTTTTGTGTACAATCTGATGTATGAATCACTGCGGAACAGGGAGGAGGATGAAGCACAGCTGACCCTGGTGTGGGATAAACTAACTACAGTGTAAATGAGAAATTATCCTGCACTTAATTCATTTATAAATCACACATCGAGAGGAGCCAGTTGAGGTGGTTTGGGCATCTGGTTAGGATGCCTCCTGGACCCCTCCCTAGTGAGGTGTTCTGGGCACATCCCACCGGGAGGAGACCCAGAGGAAGACCCAGGACACGCTGGAGGGACTATGTCTCTCGGCTGGCATGGGAACGCCTTGGGATTCCCCCGGAGGAGCTGACCCAAGTGGCTGGGGAGAGGGAAGTCTGGGTCTCCCTACTTAGGCTGCTACCCTGGCAACCCGAACCCGGATAAGCAGAAAAAATGGATAGATGGATGGATAAAAACTAGAAAGTATTGTTTGTGGTGGAAGGTTCACATGGGTTAGCCATTTTGGATTTTGATTCGGCAACCCAGTTTTCGATGGGACAATTGCTTACACCTAGACACAGCCACATACCAAAATAGAAGTTTGCTTATTGCTTTTTTTTTTTTTTTCCAAATATCCAGCTCACAAGGTTTACTTATATCTACAGCGGTGACCATCTAGGATTTTGACCTGGCAACCCAATTTCCAAAAGGAACAATTATTAGACCTAGATACAGCCACACACCAAAATGGAAGTTGGTATCTCTCATTTTTCAAGTTACCGTTCTCACAACATGCACAGACTGATGGACAGATGGATGGACAGGTGGAAGATATTTCCAATTCCCCATTTTTGTTCAACAACAGGGGACAAAAATGATTTTCAATGGTTAACCTTAAGAGGCTTCACGCACTTTGCGCCTCCACCTTTGGCGGAGCATTCTATGCATTTATGTGCTCACATCAATGACAGATGTACAAAACTGAGAACAAAAATGAACCAAATTTTGGAACACTAAGACCTCTACAATAAGCTGGTAACTGATCCATCAACTGGCCAGCAGTTACTTGGAGGATTACTTCTGACCTGAGGTCAACATCAGATTACTACCGTATGTTAAAAATCTTCAGAATTTACGTTAGTTTTTCCCTTCATTATCTGCTACATCCTTTTTTAGGCCATGATGTTAGCCTTTTTGTGTCTGCTTCATTACAGTACATTCAATCAAGTATTGCATTTTTGGTCACAAGTTCACAACTTGTCCTGCACCTCTCTGCAACTAATTTGCTCCAAAAGCCCATTCATCATTTCAGTTCCCTTTCAGTCATGTTCTCTCGGTGCAACATATGCTATGGGAATTGCGCCCCCTCATGATTACCTGAAGGAATACATTCACGCCTTTACGGCAAGGGCGTCAGCGTTGCGTCAGAGGCCCCGCCCTCTGGGTATTTAAGCCGCTGATATCCATCCATCTTTCTCTTATTTGCCCTTCACCTCGCTTAAACCTGAACTACCTCTCTTCGCGGGACTTCTATGTTGTTTCATCGCTCAACCAGAGGTGAGCTTGCTCCATACACAGAGCGTACGGAGAATTATTCCTACGTACTGCTGGGCTAGCGAAAGCTAGTCCGGCACATTTTCTCTTAATCCCAAAGTATTTTCTTCTCCTCTCTCCGCAGACTGCTTCCCTCGACGGCGCTAACTGCGCAACAACCGCTACCCCTGCTAACTCGTAGCGGGCTAGCCAACAAAAGCGACGCGACGGAGGAGAAGTTTCAAAATAAAAGAAAAAGGATTCTGGAAGGACTCGCTCGCCTTATCTCGGACATGCCTCCAGAGAAAGGAAAGCGAAAGACAAGACTTCCAAAGAAAACCAGTAGGACGGCGAGCCCAACCTCACGCGCCTGTCCTAGCGGATACAGTTTCTCCCTCGCAGCGACGGACACCCACGAGGCCTGTCCCGTCTGCTTTGGGATGTTACACGCAAAAATGGCGCTGGATGTGCCCGACTCGTGCCCACACTGCAGCCAGATGCTGGAGGCGGTGAGGAGGCACCGGGCTGACTTCGTCGCCAAGGCCATGGGCGCCCCAGCAGCGCCAGCGGATCCAGACACCACCGAGCCCCTCACTCCCACGCCGGAGCTCGAGAACATGGCTCTGCACGACAGCACACGAGTCGAATGGGGTGACAGCCCTGACGTGCTGGCTCCTATGGTGGACTTAACAGTCGAATTCGACACTCGAGACATGATGAACGAGGACGAGATCTCGATTTCAGCCTCAGGCGAATTCTCCGAGGAGGACGCAGACGTCGAATACGAGGAACAAGGAGAAGACCTCTCCCAAACCCCGGTACCTGTGCTCCCGGAGACTGACTTTTCCATCCCTGCTCTGTTCGACCTGTGTCACAGAGCATCGGACGCGCTACAGATCCCATGGCCAGAGCCTCCGCCTCATCAACAGGTCACAAGGCTGGCAGGAAACTATTTTTACTCAAAGCAGCAGGCCACCACGAGGCAAAGGATGCCCGTGTTCCCGGACTTCCTCACAGAACTGACTCGCACCTGGGCTCAGCCCCGGGCTCCCATGCTGTTACCACTCTCGCAGTTTCTCGACGTGGACGGGATGGATGAGGTGGGAATAGCCAACGTGCCTCAAATTGAGGACACACTGGCGTCTCACCTGGCTCCCAAGTCATCCGGGACAAAACCAACTCTCCCCAGCAAAGCTTGTCGAGCTTCAGCTTCTCTGCTCGAGAAATGCTACAGAGCTCAGGGACTCGCGGCGCGCGCGATGAACGCGTCCGCGTTGATGCAGGCTTACCTGGCTGAAAAACTGCAACAGCTCCAGGTAACGACGGACAAGCAAGCTGCCGCTGACTTGCTGGATGAGGCTCGCAGGGCAACAGACTTTGTGCTCCGCATGATGGGAACAGCCGCTGTTGCTCAAGGCAGAGGCATGGCGGAATTGGTCGTCGTGATACACCATCTGTGGATGACTTTAACTGATCTCCCCGAGGGACAAAAGGTGCCTTTTCTCCACCACTCGATATAACCGATGGGATTGTTTGGGAAAGCTCTGGATCGAATTCAGACCAAGCTGGACCAGAGGCGCAAACAGGCTGAAGCTCTCCGGGTGGGCATTCCCAGGAGAACCTTCACCCCCCACAGGGAGTCAGCTGGGGGCAGACCTGCGCAACCTCAACACCACTCAGCAACGCGTGCCCCACCGCAAAAGCAGCCAACGTACGAGGACGAGCACCAGCAGAATCAACCGCCGGGCCCACCTCGGACCGAACACGCATGGAGCAAAAACAGGTTTGTCCCCCGCCAGGCGGTCAGACACAGGGCCTCCTCGGCGAACCGGGACACCAGACAAAAGCGTGCCTGATGAACCAGGTTCACGTCTTGGGTTTACACGATCACCCGCCCAAGCGGTACGGGGAATGATCTTTTCATGTCCAGACTTTATTTGTAGCACGGTACAAAAAGCTGGTAACTCTGTTGCATGCACAAATCATGTTTTTCCTGCTGTGAGTGACATAAAGTCATATATGTCGTTACACATAAGCACGAATAAAGCTAAAAAAACAGCCCCTCTCTGTTTTATTGACTCTAAAAAAAACAACAACAAACACAAATAACTTCAGCAGAACGGGTCCCTCTGGCCTGCCAGCCGACATAAAGGGAGGGGGCTGTCTCCCCCCCCCCTCCCTCACGGCTCACGGGTGTTAGCCTAATAAATTAGCCCCAGTAGGGTGCCTCTGCTCCATCTG
This sequence comes from Garcialebias charrua, assembly GCA_038048925.1. NCBI lineage: Eukaryota > Metazoa > Chordata > Actinopteri > Cyprinodontiformes > Rivulidae > Garcialebias > Garcialebias charrua. The sequence goes on along the minus strand of JBBPBX010020000.1, from coordinate 28 downwards.
TAGCGGACAGGCACAGAGGTGTCTGCAA
>JBBPBX010019999.1:23207-39102 GCA_038048925.1 Garcialebias charrua | reverse complement strand
CGGTGCGAACTATCTAGGGATTTTTCCAATCTATTGGTAATAATTGGATGGTGCGACCTATACACTGGTGCAACCTATACACCAGAAAATACGGTAAGTGCAACACCCTCCCTGCAACAAAAGTCAGCCAATCAGTGAGTTAGGAGGCATGTCCTGCCTAGCCTCACTGTTGAGGCATGTCTAGACTTGTCCTTGCAGTAAAAAGCTATAAAAGACAAAGCAGGCTGAAATGGGCTGAATGATACTTGAAACTGGTCAAGATAGGACAGTCTATGGAACTGCTCTTAAACTGTTGAGGAGATTTGAACCAAAAAAAGACTTATTTTAGTAAAGACAGGAGTTCTTTTTGATAATCAGCCCAGATTAAAGGTATAGTATGTAAGATTGTAATGTAGTCTGTAACTTTTCAAACAATATATTTTTAACATATTTCTTCACTCAGTCACTATCTACTGACAAACTGATGTTAGACAAAGTAATCTCTGAAAAAAACTATAGTCCCCTTGCTTCTCTATCAGCATTTATAAAAACACTGAAAACACAAGAGTGACCAGGACACTGACAGCCAATAAAAACAGAGTTGTTTGTCACGCCCCAACCCACGCCCCCACCTGTCCCAGCCGCAGCTCGTTCTCATTCAAAGGATTGCAAAGCGATGCAGGACTGTTTTTTATGTGACACAAAATGTATTAAATATCCCTTCTTTATCCCAGAGCTGGACTTTTATTTAGTTTTTTTGCCAAAAGCCAAGTGATCGCTTCATCCTTCACTGACAGGAATGAGGAAATGGATTTGTCACGAGTCACGAGCGAATTAAAACATGTCCAACGTTGCTTCGTGAACCTCTGATGATTTCTGCTGGATTTTGTGTTGTAGGATGAGTGATTCATGGTTTTATTAAATTTTTTAAACAGTTATATTGTCATATAAACCCAGAACTTCGGAGCGCAGAGACCGGAGGAGGTGGGGCATTCCAGACATTCCAGAGACCAGCGCTGACAGAAAGAGGAAGTCACGAGCGAATTAAAACATGTCCAACGTTGCTTTGTGAACCTCTGATGATTTCTGCTGGATTTTGTGTTGTAGGATGAGTGATTCGTGGTTTTATTAAAATTTTTAAACAGTTATATTGTCATATAAACACAGAATATCGCAGCGCAGACAGGAGGAGGTGAAGCATTCCACACATTCCAGACCAGCAGCGCAGCGACATGAGGAAGTCACGAGCGAATTAAAACATGTCCAAACGTTGCTTCGTGAACCTCTGCTGGTGTCTGCTGGATTTTGTGTTGTAGGACTAGCGCTCCATGTTTTTATTTTATTTTATTAGAAGGTTTTATTACCATAAACAACAGAATATCGCAGTGGTTCTGAGCAGAGAGCAGCAGGGGGCGGAGCAGATCCCAAGTTCAGCTGCAGAGCTCGGACTGTGCCATATATGGCTCTGAGGGGAGGGAGCAGAATGCTTTTCTGCGCTGAAAATATTTCTAAGTCCCAGAGAGTCCCAGAGTGTTCAAATATCGCAGACCCTAGCTTTAAGGCCAAGACAAAAAAAATTCCTTTCAATGGCCTCCCTTCTCCCCTTACAGCCATCATCTCCACACCATTATACCATACCATACCATACCATTTTATTTATAAAGCACTTTAAACAGGAACAAGTCCACCAAAGTGCTGGACAAACAAACACGCAACAGGCAACACATACAATGAAGTACAACACGAAAAACATAAAAACATTGCAGATCATAAATCAAACGATCCAGTACACATCAGCTGGCACTGAAAGCGATGGAGTAGTAGTGAGTTTTTAACCGGGATTTGAAAACCGAGAGGGAGGGGGCCTGTTTGATGAGCAGCGGTAACTCGTTCCAGAGTCTTGGGCCTGCTACAGAGAACGCTCTGTCACCCCTGCGCTTAAGGCGAGTTTCTGGAACTATTAAGAGTACCTGATCCTCTGACCTCAAAGCACGTGGAGGAACATATGGGTGTATCAGATCCGAGAGATAGGCGGGGGCGAGACTGTTCAGCGATTTGTAGACATACATGAGAATTTTGAATTGGATTCGAAGATGAACCGGTAGCCAGTGAAGGGAGGCCAAGACTGGTGTAATGTGCTCTCCCCTGCGCGTGCCGGTCAAAAATCGGGCAGCTGCGTTCTGAACCAGCTGCAATCGCGCAATGGTGGCTTGACTGACGCCAAACAGAAGTGAATTGCAGTAATCAAGCCTAGATGTAATGAATGCGTGAATCACTGTCTCCAGGTGCTTTTTGGATAATATGGGCTTCAGCTTAGACAGACGCCTCAGCTGGAAAAAACAGGATTTGACAATCATGTTTACATGACTGTTGAGTTTCATGGAAGGATCCATTATCACTCCCAGATTTTTGACTTTTTGTTTTTCGGACAGGGGTAGAGCAGACAGGTCAATGCAGTGGTTTGAGGTTGTGTCATTGGGAAGGAACAATATGGCTTCAGACTTCTTATCATTGAAGCTTAAGAAATTTAAAGCCATCCAGTCCCTGATGTCAGCCAGGCAGTCGAGCAGAGGTTGAATAGAGCCTGTACCATTTTGTCTTAGGGGGAAGTAGATTTGACAGTCATCAGCGTAGAAGTGGAAAGGTATATTGTGTTTCCGGAAAATAGCACCGAGTGGCAGCAGGTATAAGGAGAACAAGAGAGGACCCAGGATGGACCCCTGCGGAACCCCCCATTTAAGAGCCGCCACTGCAGAAGTAAAATCATTGATGGACACACAAAAAGACCTGTCAGAGAGGTAGGATCTGAACCAGTTTAGGGCTGATCCTGAGATGCCCACCCACTGCTCCAACCTAGCAATGAGGATCTCATGGTCAATGGTGTCGAAAGCGGATGTGAGGTCCAATAGGACAAGCAGCACAGAGTCACCAGTATCTGTGGATAGAAAGATGTCGTTAAAAACCTTCAGTAGGGCAGTCTCAGTGCTGTGGAGGGATTTGAAGCCAGACTGGAATAGCTCGGGGATAGCGTGATCCTCCAGGAAGCACTTTAGTTGGGACTCAACTATTTTCTCTAGAAGTTTAGAAACAAATGGGAGTCTGGAGACAGGCCTGAAATTGGATAATACTGACGGGTCGAGGTTTGGTTTTTTCAGGAGGGGTTGAACAGCAGCATGTTTTAATGATTTTGGCACCACACCCGAGGATAGACTGCTATTAACAATAGAGAGAATGGAGGGACCTAGAGTGTGAAAAACCTCCTTTAGAAGCCGAGGGGGGACCACATCGAAGGGGGAGCCAGATGGTTTCAGGCTACACATGACCTGCTCTAGAGAGGACAGAGAGACTGGTTCAAAATGGTCAAACACAGCAACAGATTGAGGTGGGATGGATGGATCGTGAGATGGAGGAGAAATGAGAGCCCTGGTGGTTGCGATTTTATCTAAAAAGAAATGTTGGAAGTTCTCGCACAGCTCAGTCGAGGCTTCCATGGGTGATTGTTCAGTGAGGTGGAGAACAGAGTTTAGGGTGGAGAACAAAACTCGAGGGTTACGAGAATTTGCAGCAATGATATCAGCGAAGTATTGTGATTTAGCAGTTATCACTGCTTTCTGATATCGGCGCCAGCTCTCTTTTACCATCTCAAAAGAGACCTGCAGACTGTCTTTTTTCCACTTCCTCTCCACCTTTCGGCATTGCTGCCTCGCAGCTCTGGTAGTGTCATTCAGCCACGGTTCGGCCCTGAGTTTTGGTCTTCTCGTTTTGATAGGCGCTACTTTATCCAAAGTCTTTAAACAAACAGAGTCAAACTGGTTTGTCAGCTCCTCAGCGCTGGAGAGGAACCCCGGGGGCTGAATTAACATGACATTGTTGTAAACCTCAGTGAAACGTGCGGCAGTTAAATGGTTAACATTCCTGCCTTTACGTGCAGAAATGCATGTTTTAGGATTTACATGGGGGATGGTGAACTGAAAATTCACTGGCCTATGGTCTGAGAATACATTGTCTCCTATTTCAAGGTTTGAAACAGTCACATCGCATGTTAAAACAAGGTCCAACAAATGTCCACGCTGCTGCGTGGGAGAGTTCACGTGTTGAGTTAAATTAAATGAGTCCAATAAATCTAGAAAGTCCTTAACCATGGGCTTCTCAGGACAACACACGTGCAAGTTGAAGTCGCCTGAAATGACGACCCGAGAATATTTAGCTGTAATTTCAGCCAAGAAATCAGAAAACTCGCTGATGAAGTTCTTAGAACGAGGCGGCCGGTAGACAAGAGCACACAAAGTTACAGGTGAATGTCCGAGTTCAAACACAGTCAGCTCAAAGCTAGAGCAGGAGACTGGAATGGACAGTTGTTTACAGTCAAAAGTTGATTTGAAGATAGTTAATAACCCACCGCCACGACCTGATGGTCGCGGGTCGTTAAAAAACAAACAGTTTGGTGGTATTATTTCCGTCAGCGCGCTGGACTCACCCGACGACATCCACGACTCTGTGATGCAGAAAAAGTCCAAGTCGTGCTCTTCAAAGTAATCCCTGAGGATGAACGTTTTGTTGCAAACAGATCGGGCGTTGACAACACAGAATTTGATGATATCCGAGCTAGCCGCTGATGAGCTGCTAGCAGCTGATGTGCTAACAGCTGGTGGGGGAGCGCGCGTCCGCGGCTCGCTGCCCACAGAGAGCTGCTCCGGCCGGAGATCCCCGTTGTTTTCCTGGTCCGTGCACGCGGGAGACTGGCGATGAGAATCGAGACCATCAGCTGAAGACAGCGAGGCAGAACGCCGGGCTCTGAGCTTCACCAGCCGGCCAGCTCGTGAGCCGCGTTTCTTCCTCCGAGTCGATCGATTTCTCCGTGCAGGCTGGTGCGAAGAGCAGCGGAGGTAAACGGGCAGCTCGTCTCCGAGCAACGGGGGCGGAGGGGGCCTCCCCGATCCCGAGGTACGGTCATACTGGCCCGAATCAGCGACATCCGCGGCAGCAAACCGTAAATCCAGAAGCTGCTTCCGATCATAAACCAGCAGTGTAGTTATGTCTCCAATGAAGAACGAACAAAACACAAAAATTCCAAACACCCACAGGAGAGGTGGACACGCAGCCATGCTTACGGGCGCCATCTTGGATGTAAGATGTAATTATTATGAAATATTTATTCTAGTAATTATCTAGTGGAGTTTTTTTATTTTTACAATAGGATAGAAAGAAAGGAAAGACGGAAAGTGAGATTACAAAATATAAGAAATATACACAAAGAAAGCACAAGGCCAAACACCTGACCACTGTCTGTAGACCTGCAACGAACATGACAAAACACAACAGCAAAATACATATTTATAAAGAACTTAGAATATTCATGGCTTTGCAATAAATTTCTATAAATATATATATATACAGGTAACCCCTGACCTACGGCGCCTGCGACCTACGGCAACCCGGACCTACGAACATATCATATTTAATAAAAATATGAAATTATATTTAAAAAAAAATATATATATATATATATATTTTTTTTATTTTTTTTTGTGTTTAAATGCTCTTAAAGGTGAAGTCTGCAGTTTCTGTAGATCAGCACTTAGAAAAAATTTCAACAAGCAAAGCATTCTGATCCCTCCCCCTCAGAGCCATATATGGCTCTGCCCCCTTGTGGTCTGTTGAAATTCAAATTCAAGCTCTGTTTTTATTGGCTGGTTACAAACTTTGATTTTATTGGCTGGAAAATGGCGGGTCACTTTTTCTTTTTAGAAATGCTTATTTACCACCTGGAGAAGCAAGGGGACAATATTTTTTTTAAAGTGAGACTAAACCCAGGTTGAGACGGTAACTCCTCCTTCCAAAATCTCCCTGAAAATGGGCGTGTCGAGAGACAAGGAAGGGTGGAGGTAGAGTTGTGCTTTTGTTCACGCCTCCACCTGCAACAACCTAAAACAAATTAAACCTCTAGCCAACAACATACACCAAGCAACAACAAAGAATAAACATGTAGATGTATTTATCTATTCCACCCATTCCATCCAAAACCAAAGGCCTAAAACAATGAAAATGAAAATAAAAATAAAACCGCTTGTCAGGAGTGAAATGCAGCACTTCCATATAGTGCATTAACAGAATACCCGAGTTTTCGACAGATCGAGTGCTTTGACTTCTATCGAGGCTTTTTTGTCCACCTCGAGTACCCGTAGTGACGTCATCACGTCACATTTCACAGCGCGCGAGGTAGCTTTTAGCTTTTAGTAGACGCCACAAAATGGATTCCTTTGTGCGCACGGATGTAAATGGAGCAGGCAGTCTTGTCAAAAAGGTAAAACAGTTTTTAATTTATAAAATGCGCTATTTCCTGTTGATTTTCTGTTCTCTGACCACCGTAGATTGTGACTGGCAGCAGGTGGCGGTGTTGCATTGCAGGCCACATATATAACACGGCAGCTTCCTCTCTCGTTTCACAAACAAAAGCAACATATTAATCTCTCTAGACCTATTAAAAAAACCTATAAACACATTAATCTCTAAAAGTAAACCTAAATTGCACAGCACTTCAGGCTGTGGTGCGGTGTTGCCCCATTTGTTTTTCAGTTTCGGTTTCAGCGCCGCACGGTATACTTTCACTTTTAATATTAATAATAATAACTAATAGTTTTGTTTTTCCTGTGACTTATCTGCAGTATGATAAATGATAGGAGCATAATAAATGCTCCCAATGTTTTGTTGGTCTTTTTTTTCTTTTTGTAAAGACGGTTTTTATGCATTTATATTTATTTATTTATTTTGCATCATAAGACACTGTGACGTCATCGGCTACTCGAGCGTCGTTCGAGTTTTTTTATGTTAATGTCGAGGTTAAAAATTATGTACTCGTTCAACCCCTACTTCCATATAAGGTATGCACTTCTCATCTCTGCAGGGGATTGGCTCTGCTTGAACCACCTGTGTGACATCACACATGAGCAGACATGTCACACATGAGCGTTTGCACAAATAAGAAAATTAAGGTGTAATCCACCAGTTCAACCCATAGAACTACCGTAAACACATTTTTAGACCAAATATTGCCAAATATTGCCAATTTACACAGATATGCACAATTATGTGAGAATAAACACAGCCATAGTGCTAGATAACATTTTAAACACATTCTAGGGAGTTTATCAGCTAAAAAAAGTTAATTTTGGGTTTAGTCGCACTTTAAGTTTTTTTCAGAGATTACCTCTCTAACATCAATCTAGTGACAGAGTGAAGAAATGTGTTAAAAATATATTGTTAGAAAAGTTACATATAGCAGCTTTAATTTCATGTGTACAGCACTTTGTTGCAGCTGTTGTTGTTTTAAAGGCTTTATAAATAATAATTATGATAAAAATGATCATTTCTGATCATTTTTGTCATAATTACGCAATAATTGTGCAACTTCCGGCCATAACAGGAAATGCCACGGGAGCCATTTTAGGTCAGTCACGGCTCCCGACAGCCGGTTTTGAAGACTGCGTGACCCATGATTGCCTCATATGGATTAATTACTAGCTGGAAATGGCTGTGAACTCTGTGGACGTCTCAGGCAGCCGCGGATTTATCGCCGATCGCTCAGTCATCGCGCTAGGCCGTCGCGCGAACACCTCCGGCCTGGCTAGCTCCAGAAGCTAACACGGGCTGCAGCAGCTGCCGGTTTTGAAGACTGCGTGACCCAGGATTGCCTCATATGGATTAATTACTAGCTGGAAACGGCTCTGTGAACTCTGTGGACGTCTCAGGCAGCCGCGGATTGATCGCCGATCGCTCAGTCATCGTCGCGCCGCGCTGCCGCACGAACACCTCCGGCCTGATGTCGGCTTTGACCACCTCAAAGTAAGAAATTATATTTTTATTTAATTTATATTTTTATTACTGTACTGTATTAATTAATTACACAGTGTTAGGTGTGTTAGGATAGGCGAAGTACAGTACTTGGTACCACAAAAAAAAAAAAAAAAAAAAAGGACATCCCCGAGTGACGAACCGACCTGCGAACGGTTCTTAGGTCCGGAACTCGTTCGTAGGTCGGGGGTTTGCTGTACCCATACCTACCCATATATACATACATACAAACACATGCATATACATTCACATACACATCTACATATTTACATACGATACCTGCATATGCATCCCTGCATCTATTTGTGTGTGGTTGAGAGCATGCATAAGTGTACTGTATAAGGCTTCTCTAATAGAACATTTAATAGTGACTGTGAAGCAGCAAAGACCCGACCCCCAAGACCCGAGGCAGAGAGAGGGGGGACCAGAGCCCAAAACCCCAAGAAGGACCCCGAGCGCGGAGCCCCCAGGGCCACCCACACAGGACGAACCACTCACCCATCCCCCAGATCGGACCATGGAGAGAACCGGAAAAGTCCCACCAGCGACCGCACGCATTGACACCCCGGGGCCAATAGCGTCAAATCAAAGGCCCCCGCCGGAACTCGCTGCCCCGAGGCAGATCCAGGCCTGGGCAGAGAGGCCCGGGCCCTGAGGACACCCCCCTCACCCCAGGCCAGGGCCCAACAGGACTAGAGGACCCGAGCCCCACCAGGCAGTCACCAGGCCGAGCCGACACACGCCCAAGCGCCCAGCCCCAGACACCGAGGGCTCCAAGCACGCTGGCAGGAAAGGGTACACCACACTAGGGGGCCGCGTGACACAAGCACCCTCACCCGTATCCAAGAGGTGGGGGGGGGGACCAAATCTTCTAAAGATTAGGACAGCTTTTTGAATAAGGAGTGTTCTTTCTTCAGGGATCTGGAATAAAGATTTTCACCTGCATTTTAATCAAAGAATTCTTCTGAGAAGGAGACTGAGAATGATGGTAAGGGACGTTCCCTAATTTACTGTTTTTTTTAATAGATTTGGGACGGCCGTGGCTGAGTGGTTAGAGCAGTCGTCCTCCAATGCAAGAGTTGGGGGTTCAAATCCATTAGCAGTCACATGCCAAAGTGTCCCTGGGCACGACACTGAACCCCTCGTTGCCTCCAATGTGTGTTCCATTAGCGTATGAATGTGATAAAGCACTGATTAGTCTCTTTAGAATTATTTGTTCTATTAGCTTTGTAGAGATCTAGTAGAGTGCTGTATGAATGGGTAAATGAGGACACAGATTGTAGTGTAAAGTGCTTTGAGTGTCTGAATAAGATACAAAAGCGCTATATACTATAAGTGCAGTCCATTTACCATTTAAATTTATACAAAATAATAGCGATAGCACAACCAGCCAACAAGGAAGTTAGATAAAATATCAATAACAGTTGGGGTCTTCTGTTCATGAATGCCATATACTGAAGAGAGTTTATAAAGATTAAGTGACATCATTTTGGAAAAACATCCTCTAAGTTGACTTGGGGAGCATTAGAGTTCTTTGGAGTTCTAGCACACAACGACGCTCCTGGGCGTCGGCTGACTCCGATGAAAGGAAGGCTTTCCTTCATTAGCTCATAGGAGCTTTAAAGGAGAAATGAAAAGTGTTTTTAAGCTAATAGTAGTCTAATGAAAAGCATAAAATAAGCTTGTTGAGAAAATTTCACAAGTCAAAAATGTCATCCTAACTCAAATTTAGACTTTGCAAAGTGAAAAAATTCTCATCTGGTGTTTTTGACCCCCCTCCCTCTGCTTGCTCTCCGTCCCCTGAATATGACATAGGCAGTGCAATGGTCGTCCCTCATACAGTAATATTAGTGTGTGTATCTAGTATTTTTTCAACTTTCATCATTTTGTAAACCGCCCCCTAGCTTATAGACTGTAGTTATGTTATCATTCACAAGAGTTTGTATATATTTTTTGTTTATGTAGTGTTTTGTAGTTCTGTTTGTGTTAATAAAAAAAAAAATCTAGTAGTGGACAAAAAGGTTTCAGTGTGTAGCAATTAGGGATGCAGCAAAAAAAATCTATTTTTTAAAGAATCAAGATTCTTAGTCCTGGCGATTCAGAATCGATTCTAAAAGCCCCAAAATAGATTTTAAAACTTTTTTAAAATTTTATATTGTATTTTTACCGCTCCTGTGCATTCGGCCGCTGTAGAATTTTGGCCGTGTAGGGCCACCGTAGTTAGTTAGCCAGGCAGCTCCCAATGGAGCCTGCTAGCAAGGAGGGAGACCCTGCATGTTTCAACTTGCTCCTTCATCTTTAAAAATCATTTTAGATCCTACTACCGTATGTTCTGTGGAATACAGAGCTTAACAAGACATTGGTAACTGTTTCAGGACATTTTCAACACCCCCACTTCCATGTTAGCATACTGCGCTAGCATGCTAACGTTAGCATACGGCGCTAGCATGCTAACGTTAGCATGCGAAGGCTATTCGTATTTCCAGGATAGAAATGCCCATTAATGCACTAAATCACCAAACTGTTTTTGACAAACTTAAGTGATATCCTTCGGATTCAAAAAAGTATTCTGCTTCCATTTTAAATGACAGACAAGAGGACAGTAATGATGGGTTTATAGCTTCAGTGTTATTGTAAGATAGCAAAGGAGGTCTTAATTGTGTCATAAAAGTGCGTCCAGAAAATTACTACAGAAATCACTGCACTTCGGCATGTAGCAGGAAAAATGTAAAAAAACTATTTCTTTAAAGTCCATGACCCACCATGTTTTCAAATTGCATCGCCATTAATATTTATTAGTTTATTTAAAAATAATACAGGAGCGTTTATTTATATTGTAGAGAAATAATGCAAAATGTGTTATTTCATGATTTATAGCAGATTTTAGCAGAAGCTCCGGGAAGATCTGCCCCTCTCCAAATATGGGCATTCACATCACTAAAGATTCCGCCTTGGAGTTACAGGCGGAGTTTTAATAAGCCTTCATCAACTTCCATGACCGCTGCTCTAGAGAGGAAAAAAAAAAGAGAAGCGGTTGCTCACTGATGTCTGTCATATTCTGAGCAGCATCCACGTAGACATACTAGTTTAATTCGCTTGATCGCGACAAATTCATTCATTTCCGCATCGGCTTTTTAATCTCTCCCCTGACCAGACAGGTCGGGAGTAGAAAGGCAGCCGCGGCGCGGAGCTCTGTCGGTCTGGATGTACCATCGCGCGCGGGCTTCCCCGTGCTCTCTGTGCTTCCCCGTGCTCCAGCAACAAGGCTGGACAGAACCGAGCCCCAGCACGAACTTCAAAGCTGACCCGCAGCGGAATGGGGAGCCAGGGAGAAGCCGCGCGGCTCGCTCCTCTCTGGGCAGAGAGCAGCCAGCAACAGTCGCAGCGGTGTTATATCTTATTAAAAAGGTCTATAAAATAAATAATAAATAAAAGCAGACCACTGGTCCAGTTGTACACAAAAATGCACCAGGAAATATGCAGTTTTACTCTCACTCTCATAAACCTCCATGGAAACTCACTCCTACCTTCTGCCTTGCTTTCTGGGTGGAGATCAATGTAACGAAAGGCATGACCCTTCGGGACTTTTCGGCCAGGTTTCCGGATTCATTCGGGAGTGGGTTGTTTTTTTTTTTTTTTTTTAACCCTCGCCTGGCCCAAATGCAAAAATGAAAATAAAATTCATAAAATACTACAGTAATTCTCCAATATGGTGAATTGTTACTGTCACGGTGGGTGTTGTCCTTTAAGCTACTGACTTGAAAAAAGCATACTAAGTATGTTTATGTGTGTTGTTTACTATATGAAATTCTTGTTATATCGATTTTTTCAGATTTGATTACATTTCTCCTTTAAGTCAAAGTCAAAAGTCAAGTCAAAGTCAACTTTATTGTCAGATCTGCAATATGTACTGTACAGGACATACACAGGACCGAAATTGCGTTTCTCTCAGTCCCTCGGTGCAACAGTAAACATCTAAACATTGAAACACTGAAACATATAATAATAGACATAAGCATAAAATAGTAAAACTAACACTGTCCTGAGTTTTTGCATAGTGGTATAAGAGTATGAAAATTTACACCAACTCTAAAACTAAAACTAAAACATTAAACATTTAATGAACATAATACTGTCCTGAGTTTTTGCATACTAGTATAAAAAAAGAGTATAAAAAGTATAACTAAAATAAACTAAAGGTTTCTAGCATTGACATTTGCAAAGTGGCAAAGCAGCGTATGAGTTAATGTACACAGTATATGTATGAGGTAGTAGTTGATGTTGTTATAGAGGCAAAAAGTGGCATATGCAGTAAGGCACATTGGGCATCCCTAAATAAGACCGTTCAGAGCACACTGTATATGTATCAGCAGTGGTGTAGATATTAGAGTAGTGTAAATGTAAACAGTAGTAATTAAATGTAAGCAGTAGTAATAAAAGTAAACAGTATTAATAAATGTAAACAGAGAATGTAAACAGTATTATGACTATAGGCAGTGATGTAATACAAACATTAGTGCAAGTATGAGAAGTAGTGCAAACTGTATGAGCACATGACCGAGAGTTTAGTGAATAACCCGTTTGATGACACAGAGTCCAGTGTTAAAATCTTTGTGTTGTGTGGTAATGTGTGAGAAAGTTTTAGTGTTAAGGCAGTTCAAATGGGAGGGGGGGCAGAGCAGGCAGAGTGTTTAGCATCCTGACTGCCTGATGAACAGAGCTGTCTCTCAGTCTGCTGGTTCGAGCCTGGAGACTCCTCAGTCTCCTCCCTGATGGCAGCAGTCTGAAGCAGCTGTGTAGTGGGTGTGTGGGATCACCTGCCATGCAGTGGGCTTTCCGAGTAAGGCGTTTGCTGTGTAATGCCTCTTACCCACCGCACAACTGCAAACGCTCCTGCCGCCCCCTTTTGGCCGCTGGTCACGGTTCCACTGAACCATTGAACACCGTCTGATGACGTACACTAGGGGGTAGCAGAGGGAGGGGTCTCTGGCTTGTTTTCCGGGTTCAGTTGTTGTTTTAACTGCACCTCCGACGGTCTTCGATGAGATTAAAACTTTTTTTTATGTTTGGGGTGATCTACACTGGAGAGTACAGCAGCCTGTCAGCAGCAACTGTAAAAATGCCACGTTTCTTACCGGAGTTTGGGTCCAATTCCTGGAGGCTGGATCCGGTGAGTTTAAAAAGTCCGAAAAAAGTCCCGTTGTGGTTGTGTAATCAGATAGCGAGGCTCTCCCGACTGTTTGCCGGATGCGTCGAGCCGCCAGAGATCAACATTTGGGACGTCTGCGGCTCGACGGCGACGCGCGCGTGCGTGTGCAGGCTGCCGTCGCGCCGCTTCGATCACTCGAATCTCGCCGCTTCCTTGTTCCCCGTGACTCCACGCGTCTCCTCCATAGACTTTGAATGTAAACCGGTGTTATCCGGCCGCTTCGGCCGCCCGACGCCGGGGGCGGTGGGTAGGAGGCATAAGTCCTGCAGTGAGGGCAAGGAGGTGCCCACGATCTTCTCAGCTGCTCTCACAATGCGCTGGAGGCTCTTGCGGCAGGATGCAGTACATGCACCAAACCACACAGTGATGCAGCTGGTCAGGACACTTTCTATGGCACCTCTGTAGAAGGTGCTCATGATGGGGGTTGAAGCTCCAGCCCTTTTCAGCTTGCGGAGAAAGTAGAGACGCTGGTGAGCCTTCTTTGCCAGTGCTGCAGTGTTCCTGCTCCAGGACAGGTCCTTTGAGACGTGCACTCCCAGGAACTTGGTGCTGTCTACTCTCTCCACTGCGGTGCTGTTGATGGTCAGAGGGGCATGTTGGGCATCCCTCTTCCTGAAGTCCACAACAATCTCCTTTGTCTTCTCCACGTTGAGAGTGAGATTGTTGTGTCCGCACCACAAGGCCAGGCGGCTCACCTCGTTCCTGTAGTCCGTCTCATCGTTGTTGCTGATGAGACCCACCACTGTTGTGTCGTCCGCAAACTTGATGAAGTGGTTGGAGCTGTACGATGGTGTGCAGTCGTGTGTTAGCAGGGTGAATAGAAGGGGGCTCAGCACACATCCTTGTGGGGCCCCTGTGTTCAATGTGATGGTGCTAGATGTGTTACTCCCGACCCGCACTGTCTGTGGTCTCCCGGTCAGGAAGTCTAGCAGCCAGTTACACATTGAGGTGTTCAGCCCCAGACTGTCCAGTTTAAGGATGAGCTGTTGGGGGATGATGGTGTTGAATGCCGAGCTGAAGTCGATGAACAGCATTCTAACATAGGAGTCCTTCGTGTCCAGATGTGTGAGAGCTGTGTGAAGGGCAGAGGAGATGGCATCGTCGGTTGAGCGATTAGGTCGGTATGCAAATTGGAAGGGATCCAGGGAGGCAGGGAGGACAGATGTGATGCTTTTCATGACTAGCCGTTCAAAGCACTTCATCAGGATGGGGGTGAGTGCTACTGGGCGATAGTCATTGAGGCATGCGGGCGTTGCCTTCTTTGGGACAGGGATGATGGTGGTGGCTTTGAAACAGGTGGGGACGATGGCCTGGCTCAGTGAGATGTTAAAGATGTCCGTGAAGACCGCTGCGAGTTCCCCTGCACAGTCCTTCAGCACACGACCAGGTATGTTGTCAGGACCAGAGGCCTTCCGGGCGTTAATCTTGATGAATGATCGCCTTACGCTGTCTGAGGACAGCGTCAGCACCTGGCCATCAGGAGAGGGGGGGAGTTTATGTGCTGGTGTGCTGTTACTTGCCTCGAACCGAGCAAAGAACTCATTCAGTTCATTCAGCGCAGAGGCTGAGCTGTCACAGGTCTGGGGGGATGGTTTGTAGTTTGTGATGGTCTGTATTCCCTGCCACAGACTGCGTGTATCCCTGCTGTCCTTGAAACGGTGAGCTATTTTCCCGGAATACTGCCTCTTTGCCTTTCTGATGCCCCAGTCCAGGTTGTTTCTGGCTGCCCTCAGGCCCACCTGATCTCCCGCTTTGAAGGCAGCATTCCTGGCTTTCAGGAGTCTGTGAACCTCAGCTGTCAGCCATGGCTTCTGGTTAGCCCGAACAGTGATGGTTTTAAGGTTGGTTACATCATCAATGCACTTGGTGATGTATGAACATACAGTGTCTGAGTACTCCTGGTACACTTAAGGACTCATAACTCCCTGTCTCAGCTCATCGGAGTAAGGAATTTCATCACAGATTGGACTTTCAACACTTAGGACGTCAAAAAACAATCACTGAGAACTATCAAGCAATGTATGGACTCTCAACTACTGATTCTGCTACATAACCAGATGTAAGCATTGTCTTGGATTGTGCATGAATGCTGTTCCCCTGCAAATCAGTAATTAAAGCAAAGCATAAGAAATGAAAATCTAGACTATCATTTCACCACTTCATGTTCATTGTTCTAAGAAGCTTGGTTCAACTCAAACTAAATAGGCAGGTTTTAAACGGTTTCCTCAGCTGTGAATATTAAGACAACATCCTGGAATCCTACTCTGAATTCTAAAAAGAACTAGATCAGTAAGAATTGCAATTTTACAAAGAAGGTGAGTGACCGTTAATGCGAGTTTCCTTGTGGACAATGATCCAACTCCGGCTGCTAGGTTGGGCTAGCCATGGGGTAAGGTAAGGGTGTGGCTCACAGATGAGGTCGTCAACAAGTCTGGGTGAATCGCCTTCACGCAGACTAATGTCCCTTTTCCATTAGTACCGGTACGACCCAACTGGACCCGACTTGGCCTGGTTCTGAGGCTTTTCCATTAGTACCGGTACTTAAGAACTGTTACTATTTTCAGGACCCTTTGCTCTATGGTTCTAACCAGAACGAGTAGGTACTAAAACGTGACATCAGAACACTGTCGGTCCCTGATTGGTCGGGGGCGGAGTCACTGAATCTTCCAGAAACTTTTCCACAATATATATATACTTTTACACAATATATAAAGAAGTAAAATAAACAATATCAATAATAATGTTCAGTACGTAACGTATTGAACAAATTATGACTATGACTTTATTTTGAAGTCCTGTGTATACATATATATGTATATATACATATATATACTGTATAAATACATACACCTATAT
>JBBPBX010019999.1:7384-22231 GCA_038048925.1 Garcialebias charrua | reverse complement strand
ATACATACATACATACATACATACATACATACACACAACTTCAAAATAAATTCTCACCCTGTACTAAAAACAGTTTCAGCTTCTCATTGCTAACAGCTGGTGAGAGGTGGAGAGTCAATTTGAACCCCGCCCACTGGAACCGGTACTGAAAGCATAATGGAAACACAACGTGTACCGTACCAAGTAGAGTAGAGCAGGCCTGTACCAGTACTACAGGTACTAATGGAAAAGGGGCATAAGCTGAACTAACCTAAAAATTATTTTGGGTAACTACTGTAAAGTACTAAACTTAGTTCGTTATATCCCTTAGAGGCTGCAGTGGGGATTAGCCATAACCAAAGTGGTAACTCCATTGGGTAGGTCGATAAAACTTATGGACACTAAAATACAAAGAGCTCAGTGTCCCTTGCCTGGACATGGGTTACCGGGGCCCTATCCTGGAGCCAGGCCTGGGGGAAGGGGTTCGTCAGCGAGCGACTGGTGACCGGATCTCTTCTTAATGGGACCTGGTCAGGCTCAGCCCAAAGGAGCAAAATGGGTTCGCCTTCCTGTGGACCCACCACCTACAGAAAGGATCATATTTTGATCATTTCTGCAGGATGCACCCTTTCTGCAGTCATGCACGGTGCATGACAATATAGACAGTGGCCGAAGGTGGGGGGCTTTGGCGCTCTGACCCTGGCTTACCAAAGCTGGCTCATGGGACATGGAATGTACTCTCTCTGACGGGGAAGGAGCCTGAGCTTGTGTGTGAGGTTGAGAGGTACAGACTGGAAATAGCTGGTCTTGCCTTGATGCATAGCATGGGCTCCGGTGGAACAAATCTCCTTGAGAAGGGCTGGACCTTATTCCACTCTGGAGTTGCCCATGGTGAGAGGTGCCAAGCTGGTGTGGGTATACTCTTAGCCCCCTACAGGGACCGAGATGGTGTAGAGGCAGGGCAGCCGGCTCAGGACCGGAAGGTCTCGGGTTCTATCCCCGGTCACGGCATACCTCGTTGTGCCCCTGGGCAAGACACTTAACCCCAAGTTGCTCCCGGTAAGACTGGTTGGCGCCTTGCATGGCAGTCTATTGCTACCGGTGTATGAATGTGTGTATGAATGGGTGGATGGTTGATATTGTGAAGCGCTTTGGGGCCTTTCAAAGGGGGCTGGAAAGCGCTATATAAGTAAGCTCCATTTACCATTTTCTTGGTGCCTGTGTGTTGGAGTTATCCCCATGTAGCAATAAGAAAGGGTGCAAGATGGAGGAAGAAGGGTGACACTTTTTCCATTCCCTTCACTACATTGGTTTTATTTCTTTAGCTCTCGTTAAAGTGGGGCACCAGCTGGTCAAATGGTAAAAATGGTAAATGGAGCTTACCGTAAAAATCGGGCTATAACACACAGGTTTTTAACTCATTTGAATGTCCTGCGTGTTATATGCCGAAGCGTGTTATTTATGGATTTTTTCCTATATTTTTAGACCCATTTTTGGCTCTAATATCGCCGTTTTTCATTTTGGCCAAAAAATGGTGCAGTGCCACTTTTGTCCGCTAGGGGGCCACTTCCAGACCATTTCTAGCTCATGTGTCCAAAAAAAGCCTCCTCTGGTTTTACTGACTCTGTCGCTACCCGCCTCCTTCTCTGGATGTAGCTACATTAGCTGTGTTGTTAGCTGTTTTTTTAGCAAGATAACTCATAAACCACACCGCAGATTTTCTTGAAACTCACAGAGCGTAACTATTTGGTGGTCATTTACAAACTGTTAGCTACAGAAGATATTTAGAGCTATAGAAAAAAATCGCTCTTTTAGCTGTTAGCAGCTAACGTGAACAGATACCTACTGTTTAGATAAACAGCTCTTAAACCACTCGGATATTTTTTAGGCTTACAGAGTGTAATTATATGGGTTTAATTTACAAGCTGTTGACCTGTATAAGACATTTGAGATAAAATTCGATTTATTTATAATTTATTTTAGTAGCGCACAAGACTGTTTGGAAGAAGTCAAACCGAAACAATTTAAATCTAGCAGATTTGAACATTTCGTGCATTGATTAAGGAACTGTTAAGCTCAGGAACCCTTGTACTACAATGTCAGCTAAGAAATATTTTTTTTCTCAGCAAAGAAATAATAGTTTTTACCGTGTTTTGTTGTAAATTCCTTCGTGCCGGCTCGCTTCTGTGGCAGCCATTTTAAGCAGGGCAAATGAGGCGCTGACGCGTCGCGTAGCGGTGATGCATAATAATTATAATAATTTGTCACATTTGTCATCTGTGTATGTTTCCCATACTTGACAGACGAAATTGGTCCTCTGCCTTTAACCCAACCACCACCAGGTGGTGCAGCGAGCAGCCGTAGTCAGCGCTCGGGGAGCTGGAGAATTAGATGTGCACTCATAGACACCCCAAGGTGTGTAGTGGCCGGGGCCGGGGCGCGAACCTGCGTCCTTCGGGTTCCAAGTCAAAAGCCTTAGCCACTACACCATCTTGGCTCCTAGATGCGGGTTATCCGTCGAAGCGTGTTATTTACGGATTTTTCCAATATATTGACAATACTGTAATTGGACAAAGCGTGCTATACACAGGAGCGTGTTATAATCCGACGAATACGGTACTTATATAGCGCTTTCCAACCCCCTGTGAGGGGCCCCAAGGCGCTTCACAGTACCAGCCATCCACCCATTCATACACACATTCATACACCGGTAGCGGCAGGCTGCCATGCAAGGCGCCAGCCAGTTTACTGACCAACAACAACTTACGGGTATTCACCCTTTAATGATCAGAATCAGTCACTGAAGTGGAATCTGTTAATTACAGGGAGTTTTATATCATAAGTTCATAACACGTGAATATTCATCTGAATGAAGAGACAAAAGTTGTTTTTGAAGTTTTATTACAAAAATAATCAAACTAAAATCAACAACAACAATAATAAACAAACAAGAACAATGGGGGAAGGGGGGAGACTTTTGATCCTCTGTACCTGTAGTCTAGAGCGGGGGAGAGAAGCTAAAGACGCAAGTTGTTTGTTTTTAGCATATTAGCTAGCTAGTATTGCACGCAGACTGGTGGAGGGGAGGTGCACAGTTCAGTTTGTTTGTTTGAAGCGCTCTGTTGTTAAGGGAGCGGGGCGCCCTTAAGTATTACATCATGAAATTAGCATACCATGATATAACTTTTTTGCCCGGGCAAGCTTTTTTTACCGGTAATACTAGGAACGATATGATATTGCCCAGCTCTAGTTCATAGTATCCAGCCTTCTTGGAGTCTTTGGCAGGGGTGCTGGATGGTGCGCCAACTGGAGACTCCTTTATTCTGCTGAAAGACTTCAATGCCCACTTGGGTAATGACAGTGTGACATGGAAGGTCATGACTTAGAGGAATGGCTTCTCTGATCGGAACCTGAACGGTGTTCTGTTTTTGGACTACAGTACTGTGCTGGTCATAGTTTGTCCAACATGAATGTCATGTTTGAAGATAACAAGTGTCCGTAAGTGCACTTGGTACCAGGACACCCTAGGTTGTAGATCAGTGATAGACTTTGTAGTCGTGTCATATTATTTGCGGTCGTTTGTTTTGGACACTCGGGTGAAGAGAGGAGCTAAGCCGTCAACTGATCACCACCTGGTAGTGAATTAGATCAGATGGCAGGAGAATATGACAAACCCAGTAGACCCAAACGTGTACTAAGGTTTTGTTGGGAATGTCTGGCAGAAGAACCCGTCAGAAAGATCTTCAACTCACACCTCGGGGAGAGCTTTAACCGCATCCCAGCTAAGGGGTACATTGAGTCAGAATGGGCCATGTTCCGCAACTCAATTGTAGAACTGGCTGCCTTGAGCTGTTGACCCAAGGTTATCGGTGATTCTTGCAGTTGCCATCCTCAAACTTGGTGGTGGACACCTTGGATCAAGGACGCTGTCAAGATGAAGAAGTCCTATCAGCTCTTGTTGGCTGATAGGACTTCAGAGGCAGCAGAGGAGTACCAGAGGGCCAAGCGGTCTGCAGCCTTGGCTATTGCTAAGGCAACAGCTCGAATGTGAGAGAAGTTCGGTGAGGCCTTAGATAGAGATGTTTAGTTGGTTCCGAGAAGATTGTGGCAAACCATCAAGAAGCTGAGGAGGGGAAAGCAGCTCTTTACTAGCACTCAAAGGTGGGCGGATGAACGCTAGGGAGCGCTAAAGCGCTATTCCGCTTACAGTGGACCTAAACTTTTTGTCAGCGTTTTTGTGAATTGACTAACTTTTATAATTCATAAGCGGATTTGTGCTATTTTTATTTAAAATGCAGTACCGCTAATAACTAATTATCTATCAGTAAAAACCAATAAACTTATTTACAAGCTCTTATGCTGCTTGTTTTATATTTTTCCCCACCGTAAACAGCAGAAAGGAGGAAGGGTGTGAGGGTGAGGGGGGCAGAGCTGAGAACAGACTCGGCTCTACCATGTAGGTAAATGCCTGGGGGTCCCATTTCAGCAGTGGCCCCGGCCCCGCCTCGCCCCGTGCAGTCACCTACATCACTAACATTGATCCTGCTTGTTAATGTACATTTAACATAAAAATAATTATAGTTACGATGAAAACGATCATTAAATACGCAATAAAAAAACGGTCGATTTCTTTATCCCCCTACTAAAAATGGACTATTCCATGTTGATGACAACTTCCGGGTCAGTCGTGAACTCGAGGGCTAGTTCTGTGGCTAGCTGGTTGTGCTGGGTACTTGGATAAATCCGCAGACAACCCCGATGTTTCAAGCCAAATTAACGTGGCCGGATGATTTTATTGTGTCTTCTGTGTACACCACGCGACGGTGAGTCGTTAGTTTATGTATTTGGGTTGCTTTTTATGTATAAATGCGGTGGCGAGACGCCCGTGTATTTGAGATTTAAAAGTGGTGTGTTAGGGATTAAAGATCATTCTCTTTTTTGTTAATTTCGTGGCCGAATAGAATATATCTACGTAAAGTATTAAATAAATCCTTTGATTTTTGTAATTTCATCCTCTTAGGATCATTTTAGTTACTTTTCATTAAATCTGTTGACTGCCTATAGAAATTTTGATAACAGTTTAGTCCTGTGTATAAAGTAATGCTATTTTTTGTTTTGTTTATGACCTTGTTTAGGTCAGGGTTTTTTTCACCCCCTGTTCCCACCCAGGATGGCATTGGCAAGCTACCGGACCACCACAGCTGTGCGGTAGGACTTAAATTGCACCAAACTATTTGTTTTTTTCTGGACATATTACCCTGGATCATGAACTACAAACTACCAGATTATTGATTGATGGACCTTTAATCATCCGGGATTCAAGAACCGATTTAAAATAGAAAAAAAAGAACTCTTGGGTGTAATCAGGGTCTGTTTTGTTGTGTGTATTTTTTGTCTATTGGTTATAGTCAAAGAAAATGATTATTTTTACAAACAATATTATTATAAATACCTTCCTGTCTATTGGTTATACTCAAAGAAAATGATTATTATTACAAACAATATTATTATAAATACCTTCCTAAGTCTATAGTACAATACAAACAACTTAAAACTTGCTTCTTGTCTGATGGTGTTTTATTTTAGAATTAGCGGTTTAGAATTAGCTTCCCCTAATTTTCATAAGACATTAGTGCTTTTGAAATTGTGGACCTAAATAAATTAATTAGTGCTTTAGAAATAGTGGAACTAATTTTTGGGTTAGTGCTGCCCAGCACTGCTAGCACTGTGTTCAGTGAAGGTGGGGTGCTATTGACCTCAACCAGTGATATGGTCAGGAGGCGGAAGGAATACTTCTCGGACTTACTCAATCCCACCGACATGTCTTCCATGAAAGAAGCTGAGTTGGGGAACTTTGGGGTTGGTCTGTTCATAACCATGGCTGAGGTTGCCGAGGTGGTTTAATAGCTCTGTGGCAGCAGGTATTTGGGGGTGGATGAGATTTATCTTGATTTCCTAAAGTCTCTGGATGTTGTGGGGCTGTCTTGGTTGACATGCCTTTGCAACAGTGCACGGACATTGGGGAAAGTGCCACTGACCTGGCAGACTGGGGTGGTGGTTCCCTTCTTCAAAAAGGGTGACCGGAAGGTGTGCTCCAATTATAGGGGCATCACTCTCCTTAGCCTCTCCAGTAAGGTCTATTCAGGGATAGTGGAGAAGCGAGTTTGATCGTTGGTAGCACCTCAGATCCAGGAGGAACAATGCATGTTCTGTCGTGGCCGTAGTCAGAGTCAGAGTCAGAGTCAGAGAGTCTTTATTGTCATTTGCACCGCATGTGGTACATGAGATGAAAACGAGATTATGTACACGAGGTCCCAGTTACATCCAACAACAAATGAAAGAGAAAAACAGTAATAACATCGAGAACTAACTAAGAAAAACATCAACTAGTAATACACTAAGCCTAATATAGTGGGAATAAACAGCAGCACGAACATGAGTTTGTATGAGCAGATGGTCACAGATGAACACAGATGAACACAGCAACAAGAAAACAGATCAGCATCAGCATGATGTGATATTTTGCAGTGTTTATTTTAATTTTATTTTTATTTATTCATGAGTCTAACAGCCTCAGGGTAGAAGCTGTTCCTCAGTCTAGTGGTTCTACACTTGATGCTCCTCAACCTCCGTCCTGAGGGGAGTGGGGCAAAGAGTGAGTGTGCTGGATGAGTGAGGTCTTTCATGATACAGGTGGCTCTTTTCCTGCATCTAGAGGTGTAAATGTCTGTGATGGTGGGGAGACTGACTCCAACAGACTTCTGTGCAGCCTTCACCACTCTCTGCAGAGCTTTCCTCTCTTCAACTGTGCAGCCTCCATGCCACACGTTGATGCTGGAGCACAGGATGCTCTCCACTGCACACCTGTAGAAGGAGGTGAGGACTGGGCTGCTCAGACCAGCTCGTCTCAGCCGTCTGAGGAAGTAGAGTCTCTGATGACCTTTCTTGATCAGGCTGGTGGTGTTGTTGCTCCAGCTGAGGTTATCATTCATGTGTACACCCAAGTATTTGTAGCTGGAGACCACTTCCACTGCAGACCCGCCTATTATCAATGGGGCATGGGTGTGTTTGTTCCTTCTGAAGTCCACAATCATCTCCTTTGTCTTCTTCACATTCATGTGAAGATTATTCTCTTTGCACCAGCTCTCCAGGTGTTCACCTCCTGTCTGTAGCTGGACTCATCATTGTTTGTGATGCATCCCACCACCGCTGTATCATCTGCAAACTTAACAATATGACAGCCTGGAAGTGTGGCTGTACAATCATATGTGAGCAGAGTGAACAGAAGGGGGCTCAGCACACATCCCTGAGGAGAGCCAGTGCTGAGGGTTATGGTGGAGGAGGAGAAGTTGTGGATCTTCACGGACTGTGGTCTGTCTGTTAAGAAGTCTAGTACCCAGTTACAAATAGAGGGGCTTAGTCCAAGTGTAGATAGTTTGTCTATCAGAGTTTGGGGGATCATGGTGTTGAAGGCAGATGTGAAGTCCACAAAGAGCAGACGCACGTATGAGTCCTTCTGATCCAGGTGGGTGAGAGCAGTGTGGACCACGGAAGAAATGGCGTCCTCTGTTGATCGGTTCTCACGGTATGCGTATTGATGAGGGTCCTCATTGATGTTGACGGTTGCCTTGATGTGGGACATGACCAGTTTCTCAAAACATTTAGCGACTATCGGGGTGAGGGCCACCGGTCTATAGTCATTCAGACCAGTCACTGTGGAGCTCTTTGGGACTGGGATGATGGTCGCGGTCTTCAGGCAGGTGGGAACTGACTCCAGTGCAAGTGAGGTGGTGAAGATGTCAGCCAGCACCTCACAGAGCTGGTCCGCACATTCCTTCAGAACTTTCCCTGGGATGTTGTCTGGTCCGGTTGCTTTATGAGGATTAATCTTTCTGAGACTGCCTCTCACTTCTGCTGCGGACACCCTGAGATGCTCTTCATCTGGTGATGAGGTGAGTCTGGTGCTAGCTGGTCTGTTTGGATCATCAAAACGTGCATAAAACTTATTGAGGGCATCAGGCAGAGATGGGTCCCTGGGGCATTGTTTGTTTTTGCCTTTGTAATCTGTTATGCATTTAATACCCTTCCACATGCTCCGTGGGTCTTGTGAGGTGAACTGTCCCTCGATCCTCTGTGCATACGTGGCCTTGGCCTTCTTAATGCCATCCTTCAGTTCATTCCTGCTCTTTCTCAGCTCCACTTTATCTCCTGACTTGAATGCAGTGTCCCTGGCTGCTAGCAAGGCGTGAACTTCTTTATTTAACCAGGGTTTCCGGTTCGGGTAGGATTTCACATATTTTTTTATGGATACATTTTCAGAGCATGTACTGATGTAACCCAGGACTGAGGAAGCGTACAGTTCCATGTCCACTGAACTTCCATCAGTGGCTGCTTCTCTGAAAACAGACCAGTTTGTCCTCTCAAAACAGTCTCTCAACATGGGGGAACTATCTTGAGGCCAGATTGTTATTTCTCTTTGTTCCGGCTTGGAGCGCCTGAGTTTCAATGTTTTTATTGTAATGATAATCTATTAAATTGAATAATCTGCGTGAATTTGTAGATGAATGTCTCCCTTTTATAAACCCAGTTTGGTCAGGATGTAGAGGAGTTACATTTTCCAATCTTTTTTGAGAGGGCTTTACTAATTATTTTAAGATCAACTTTGATAAGAGATATGTGATGATAACTGGTAGGAAATACAGGGTCTGTTCCTGGTTTTTACAGGAGACTAATATTGGCAGAATTGTGGAACTTTTGGAAAATGGAGGGCTGTCATAATTACAGCTATGATTACAATACTTGCAGTTGTGGTTATGTTGATTTTTTGTGGATGTTGCTGTGCTTCTTGCATGAGACATTTGTGTTTGAGGTGTATAAGTAGGGCAGTTGATGATAGATTCCCTCAGCCACCATCTTACCAGATGAGCATACAGGTAGCAGAAGCTTTGCCCCTTGTCCTCATCTATGAAGATGAGGATGAGGATGAAGAAGCCTGACTTTGCTACGTCCCTGACGTGCCCTTAGTTTATATTACATGCTAAGGATAAAACATGCCAGAAATATAGATTCCACACACTAGAGGATTGAGATTTATAGAAGGGACAAACACTCATTTTCATTTGCTTTTTTATTACTTTTCTTACATTTTTTAAGAGTATAAGCTTTGACAATCACAGTATGTTCTAGTATGTTGGTAGCTGATTTTTTTGTCACTATTTAGTATTGGTAGTTATTTTTATACACAGGGTTTTATAAACTGGTGGGTTACATTTCATTTAGGAAGAATAAGTGTTGGGAATGTTAACCATTTTCCACTTCGTACACAGTAGTTATAAATTCATTGACACCGTTTTTTTAACAGATACATTACATATAGGATTTTGTTGACATTATATTTATAATGTCAAAAGGGAAATTGAAATATATTTCTGTCAGTATTATTGTTATGTTACTGAAAGTTGTGTACACCCACGGTCTGCAGTATAAATGCATATTACACTGATGAAGAACCTTTATTTCCAGGTTTTTGTTTCTGGTAGGAAGGTGTTTTAGTTACATGCTTGCACTAGGCAACAAACCTGACACTTGACTGTTTACATCAAGGATGGCAGTATTGACTGAGAGGGTGGTCACGTGGGTAAGAGTAGGCTGTCCTATGATTGGAGATGACGACACTAACAGGGTGGCCACTGCCAATCTCTGCAGAAAAGTGTGTGGCTTGCTGTGAAACAGAGTCTGTCTAGGCTATATGGGCAGACATCATGTGAGTTGTGATTTTCACTTATCTTTAGGGATAGGAATCGAGAACCGGTTCTTTTAGAGAACCGGTTCTTTAGAGGTCAATTCCCTGGAATTGTAGGCAGCTTGTCTTAACGATTCTGTTTATCGGTTCTCTGACTCGTTCTACTGACTCGTCGTGGTGGCACATTTACGTGATGACATCACAGACATGTGCCGTATTTGGTGTTCAACATGGTGTCGAGGAAAAAGCGGAGACGAAACCAGGTCTACTTGCAACACATGCAAAGCGTCGATTACAATAAAGGGTGGAAATACTTTTAACATGCAGAGAGAAGCATTTGACCACTCAGCATGAGGTGAGTTTGCACAAATGTACCGTCTTTAACACGCTGCTTCGTGACACTGCTTCGTGGTGGAAACACAGCTAACAAACTAACGTCCTCCTCTGTTTTAAATGTTGCAGCACGTAACGTTAAACTTATCCAGTTCCTGTCACTTGTTACTTTTTTGCTTTACTGCTTCCACTGTGTTGCATAAATCTCCATCTCCTGTAATAACATTTAGCTGACGAGGATTGCCGGAGTCTGGCTGGCTCAAAGGCTAGTGCTAGCACACATTTAGCTTTCAGGATGACGATATTAACACACAACACTCCTAAAAATGCCACCGTAGAAATGGGAGCAAAAACAAAAGTGTAGTTTTATATTTTTGTTCAGTGTGTTTCATTGTAGCCTCTTTCTGTTGTGAGAGCTTTTGTTGCTGCTCACTGTTTTTAATGGGGAATTTCTTCTGAAGCTGGCAGAGCTGGGAGAGACGAAGAGGGAGAGACACAGAGGGAGGCAGAAGAGGATGAAGATAACTATGTAAGTTTTGTTTTTTGTAATGAAAGATGATAAATTGCATGGATTATTACACTATTTATTTTAAAATTGAAACTTGTGAATTACAAGTTGTGGTTATGTCAATAATTTCAGATGCCTCCTGTAAAGCAGCAAAAAGAGAATGCCCTAGAAGAACTTTTTGAGGAAGAGACAGAAGTCCAACTGTATGGAAGCCTATCACCCATTCCAACCAAGGACAGCCCCTTAATAATGTTAATTAGGAATTATTTTTTCATAAAAGTTCTATTTCATCCGGCGTCTCAGGGGGGGAAAGCGGTACGCGACCAACACCATTTATGGTGGGGATGGCGTGCTGTTGACCTCAACTCGGGATGTTGTGAGTCGGTGGGCGGAATACTTCGAAGACCTCCTCAATCCTACTGGCACGTCTTCCACTGAGGAAGCGGAGCCTGGGGACTTTGGGTCGGGCTCTCCAATCTCTGGTGCTGAGGTCACCGAGGTGGTTAAAAAGCTCCGCGGTGGCAGGGCTCCGGGGGTGGATGAGATTCGCCCTGAGTTCCTTAGGGCTCTGGATGTTGTGGGGTTGTGTTGGCTTACGCGACTCTGCAATATCGCGTGGACATTGGGGGCAGTTCCCTTGGATTGGCAGACTGGGGTGGTGGTTCCCCTATTCAAAAAGGGGGACCGTAGGGTGTGTTCCAACTATAGGGGGATCACACTCTTAAGCCTCCCTGGTAAGGTCTATTCAGGGGTTCTGGAGAGGAGGGTCCATCGGATAGTCGAACCTCAGATTCAGGAGGAGCAATGTGGTTTTCTGCTGGTCGTGGAACACTGGACCAGCTCTACACCCTCAGCAGGGTCCTGGAGGGTGCGTGGGATGTGCGTGGGAGTTTGCCCAACCAGTTTACATGTGCTTTGTGGACTTGGAAAAGGCATTCGACCGCGTCCCTCAGGGGGTTCTGTGGGGGGTACTCCGGGAGTATGGGGTACCAGGCCCTTTGATAAGGGCTGTTAGGTCCCTGTACGACCGGTGTCAGAGCTTGGTCCGCATTGCCGGCAGTAAGTCAGGCTCGTTTCCAGTGAGAGTTGGACTCCGCCAAGGTTGCCCTTTGTCACCGATTCTGTTCATAACTTTTATGGACAGAATTTCTAGGCGCAGCCAAGGTGTTGAGAGGATCCGTTTTGGTGGCCTTAGAATCACTTCTCTGTTTTTTGCAGATGATGTGGTCCTATTGGCTTCATCAGATCGTGATCTACAGCTTTTGCTGGAGCGGTTTGCAGCCGAGTGTGATGCGGCCGGGATGAGGATCAGTTCCTCCAAATCCGAGGCCATGGTCTTGAGCCGGAAAAGGGTAGCATGCCTTCTCCAGGTCGGGGAGGAGGTCCTGCCCCAAGTGGAGGAGTTTAAGTATCTCGGGTCTTGTTCACGAATGAGGGAAAACTGGAGCGTGAGATCGATAGGCGGATAGGTGCAGCATCCGCAGTGAAGCGGGCGCTGTACCGGTCTGTCGTGGTGAAGAGAGAGCTGAGTCGAAAGGCAAAGCTCTCAATTTACCGATCGATCTACGTTCCCACCCTCATCTATGGTCATGAGCTTTGGGTTGTGACCGAAAGAACAAGATCTCGGATACAAGCGGCTGAAATGAGTTTTCTCCGCAGGGTGTCTGGACTCTCCCTTAGAGATAGGGTGAGAAGCTCAGTCATCCGGGAGGGACTCGGAGTAGAGCCGCTGCTTCTCCACATCGAGAGGAGCCAGTTGAGGTGGCTCGGGCATCTGGTTAGGATGCCTCCTGGACGCCTCCCTGGTGAGGTGTTCCGGGCATGTCCCACCGGGAGGAGACCCAGAGGAAGACCCAGGACACGCTGGAGGGACTATGTTTCTCGGCTGGCCTGGGAATGCCTTGGGATTCCCCCAGAGGAGCTGCTTCAAGTGGATGGGGAGAGGGAAGTCTGGGCCTCCCTACTTACGTTGCTACCCCCGCAACCCGACCCCGGATAAGCGGACGAAAATGGATGGATGGATGGATGGATGATATCGATAAAGGAATAGGTATTGATATTTTCTTAACAATTCCCATCCCTACTTATCTTTACAATAAACCTGCAATAATATTGTGCACATTTGTTTCAGAGCCTGCTTCAGACCTTTGAATATCGTAACAGTATGGTATAAAAATGCAACAGCTCCCTCTACGTTCACAATTTAAGGTGGTCACAGAATATGGTGTAACACAGGATCTGCAGCATCTTTCAGGATCAGATCTGAGAAAACATCAAATTAACAGTGGGAAAAGAGCCCTTATTACAATTTTAGACAATAAGTACATTTTAAAAATACAGGAAAAAGTACACTAAAAATAGTCTTTACCCTTAAATTTTTGTGTCACCTCTGTCTTCATGTCTTGACCACCCAACACATGGTGTTCCACCCACAACAGAGAAAATGCTAGAAAGCAGCTGTTTGAGGTATACTAGATCTAAAAAGGGTGCTGTGATTCCTTCTTCTGCTCTAGCCATTCATACACCAATAAAGATACAGATGCCTTGAGTGTTTTTTTGTCTCTAGTTGATTTTTATTTTTTTGGTTTGTTCTTCCGATATTTTTAAAATCTTGTTAATTTGATTGGTTGTGCTACAGCTCACGCACACATACATCCAGAGTGTGGACAACAGAGAGACCAGAGCTGTATGAATCAGAGTCAGACAGTCAGAGTCAGAGATTCTTTATTGTCATTCGTACCACATGTGGTACATGTAATGAAATGAGATTGTGTACACAGGGTTCTAGTTACATCCAACAATAAAAAGTAAAAGAAAAACAGTAATAAGATCTAAGATATGAACTAAGAAAAACATCAACTTAAAATACACTAGGCACTAATAGCATAAAAACATTATGAGAGAGTTGCGACACTCCCATAGACTCCCATAGAAAGAATGAATATGCGGAATTTGCGTGGGTCATGCAGCGGCAAATAGTTCCAAACATCAGCGGTTCCAGCACTGAACGTAGTTCATTCTTGTTTCGGAAGTGTTTTTTCTGTTTTTGCATTATGTCACGCTAGTAGCTGTTCAAACAGATTGACAGCTATGAACTGTTTGGAACTATTGAGAGCTGCATGAACCATGTGACAGCGTATCGGCTAGTTAAAAGAGTGTCGCAACTCTCTATGGCGCTGAGAGGGACGGTCTGCGTCTGTTAATACGGAATGATTATTGTGTTTTAAACTTTAGGTTTAGGGTAAAATATCAAGTATTTTCAAGTAAACAGGTTCAAGTCCAAGTCAAGTCCCAAGTTACTGGTGTAAAAGTCAAGTCAAGTAACAAGTCTCTGAACATTTTTTTCAAGTCAAGCCTAAAGTCTTAACATTAATGACTCAAGTCTGACTCGAGTCCAAGTCATGTGACTCGAGTCCTCACCTCTGGCTCTCACCATACTTCCAAGCACATCTTGACCACCCTTTTGTGTAAGCTCCTGAGCAATTTCATGAGCCCTGGGCAGTTCATGCCACCAAATATTTTTCCGGAGTGAAGACAGATGTAAGGATGGCTCCCTCTATTGGTCAGTCTCCATCCCGTCACCTTCCGGTTCCCATGTCTATATGTTCAGGTGTTCATGATTTAGTTTTATTACTATGTGTATATTAGTCAGCGTTTGTGTGTGTTTCATGGTCGGGTCATCGTCTGTGTTTCTATCGTTCCTGGTTATCATGTCTATGCTATGGGTTTGTAAGTATTGCCACAACAGTCTCTTATTTTTTGAATATTAAAGTGTTTATTTATTTTACTCCTCGTACATCTGTGTCCTGCTTACACCATTGGGTTCATTACGACAAACGCACCATTTCTGACAGTATGACCCAACCTAAACGTGAACCTAGTAAGCAAGAGATCAGATCCACTCGGTAGTTTAAGGAGACGGCTTTAGCTCATGAGGAAGCAGCCGTCATCCGAGTAAGCGGGTTCCGGACCGAACTCACCTGGAGCTACTACATTTACTAGATTGGAGGTTCTTCCATCTCTGCTTCTAGTGGCGGAGTAGGAGAGGAGGAAACGCAGAGGCAGCCGTGAAGAGCAGGCTTCTTCCTACATTACCTCACGAGCATATTCACTGTGGTCTGTTTCCAACGACTCAGAGCCTGAGGAGATTTTGCCCGGCCCAATTCTTGGTCCACGTCGCTGCCGGAGAAAGCACCAGACAAGAATTATGGATATTTCCAGGTTCCAACCCCCTCCTCCTACAGCGTCTCTTCTCAAGCTATCAGAAGAGCCGGGGAGAATTTCA
>JBBPBX010019998.1:21322-43858 GCA_038048925.1 Garcialebias charrua | reverse complement strand
GATTTGTTTTTATCCTCTCTGTACTATACATTGTTCGCCATTTTAGTTAGTTTCTGTCGCTATTTCTATCTATATTTTATTATTTGTTTTCCTGTCTGCTTTGCTTGTTTGTTTCTATTGCACAGCACTTTGGTTAGCCTTGTGTCTGTTTAAGTGCTCTATTAATAAAGTGGTATGGTATGGTATGGTATGGCCGGGAGCGTGGTGGCCGATGATCACGGAAAGAGGAAGGACGTAGAGCATCCGCTCTGCCACCCCTCGTCCAACACCACGCTCTCCAGGAGGGATGGAGTAGTGCTTCGGATGCTGTCTCCATCACCACGGTCGGGCGAGCCATCCGACTCATCCCCCGCATTAAACAAGGCAATGGCTTCGTCCAGTGGCATCTCATCCTGCACCTGCCACTCGTCATCGCCAATAGCCTTAAACAAGGCTGCACGCCGCGCCTGCTCTTTGACAGGCAGGAGGCTGCAGAGACGGCAGGAACCGATGAGCTCAGCGTGGTGGGGACCCAAGCAGCCTTCACAGAGCTGGTGTAGGTCAAAGCTCATGATGTATCCAGTCTGGCAGGCCGGGCACGTTCTGGACATCTTCTTTGGTTTGGAGTAGGTCTTCAGTCGACGGCTGAATGAAAACGGGAGCTGTTTATCCCATGTCAGCATATTATATAGACACGGGGCGGGGCCCACATAGCAGGTGGGCATGGACTAAAGGTTTTCAGTGGGCGCTGCGCGCCAAGGGAATTATCCAATAGTGACAGCTCCTAAATGGCGGAGCTTATACGAAATAGAACCTGGCAACACATCACCCTAACCAATTCACTAAAGCAGACCTGCTCATTACGTCGATCGCGATCGACCGGTCGATCGCGGAGGCATTACTGGTCGATCGCAGCGTGACATTAATATTATTATTTTTTTTTTCCCGCAGCGTGACATTAAAAAAATTGTCAGCCAATCAAACATCCCGTTACTTGATTGACATACAGGGCAACCAATCAGATGACAACTGAATCTTGAGTTGTATCCTCCCATCACTTGATTGACATACACGGCAGCCAATCAGATGAGAGCTTTAGGTCATGCTCATGCAGCTTCTGAAAACAACGGCGCGAAGGTGGAACGCGGCGAAACATATCAAGCTAAAACAATCAGATTTCGGACTGTTCATGGAAAATACGACATGGACTTCCCACCCAAAAGCCAGGTGAGAAAGAGAAAGGTGGAGGAACTAAAATCCCTGTTCGGACAGCAGCAACTTCAAAGCGAAACGCCCCCACCATCTTCCGGGTGAGTGACGCTGTGATGTTTCTCTGCACGCTTAAACATACTGGTTGGGAGTTGATGTGGCTTTATTATTAAAATCATACGAGACACTTTTCATACAGCATAACCTCCTTGACTACTCTCCGTTCTCTGCACGTTTCCCTGTCCCGCAGCGCGAGCGTTTGCAAAACACACTTTCGCGCTGCGTTCAGGGACAGTCTGTAAAATACACCGCTGTAAATCTCCGTACCAAAAGAGCCATTTTTATGCCTTCCTTCACTAAATTAAACGTGTCCGGAGCCATAACAACCTGCTACAACTGTGGTTATCAACTGGCGGCCTGTGGACCACTTTAGATTTGCTGGAGTTTTTTTTAGAGATGACATTATAAAGTTAAAAAAAATCTAATGATTTTTTAACATTTATTAATTAAAGTAAAATACCAGATTCTTATAAAGAAGGGGGTGGGGATCAGTTTCTACCATCTTTTTTTAAAATAAATTTTAAAAAATCTATATTGCTGTCACCATCACCCCATTTGGTCCCTACGGGCGACCAAGTGCCCACGGGCACCACGTTGGTGACCCCTGATTTATTACATGTGTTGTGCAATATTGGCTTATTCAGTTATGCAAGGTACATCAACATAGGTACATTGTACATAAAAAGAATCCTTAATACATTTGAAGATAATTATATGTTTTGCATTTTTGTATTGGGTAGATCTTTTTGACTTGTTTTTTTTATAAGTAGCTCGCATGCTGAAAAAGTGTGAGCACCCCTGCACTAAAGAATGTATTTAATCTCAATGTAAGAGGATGCTGTAAGAGAGACATTTTTACTTTTGGCACGAAGCTCTGTGATCTTAGTGTTGATTGTGTTGCCAATGCTGGAGGGCTGTATTCCAGGTGTCAAAGTATGCATGACTTTTATGTTGAAAACAGACTTACAGTATACTGCTGCAAAACCTTTACAACACACATACATCACAGAGCCACGGGCTGAAGGTCTCAATTGGGGCCAGATAAAGAAGGCCACACGCGCACACAAGCAGGGGTACAGAGACACACTTTTAAAACCTTGGCTTTTATTTTACTTTTTATGATAAACCTATGATCTCTATCTTATATGACACTTTAAACTCACAAGCTGAAAAAGACTTGGTATATGGTTCTTATTTTTTTGTATGCTTGTTTGCATTTTAGCAACCCGTCTTTGTTATTGTATAGCATATTGGTTAACCCTGTGCTCGTTACAATGTGCTTCTTCAATCACTCAAAGAAGACACACTAATACAGCATGCACAGGCCCAGAAAGAGCAGAGCCAGTATTTGCAGACACATGCACACACCATTGGAGCAGGCCTGAACAGAATTAGGTCAGAGCAGATAAAAAGCTGCAAGGAGTGTTTTGTTGCAGAGAGCTGGGGCTTCTTATCAAGAAGAAAGAAAATAGTTTTAAAGTATTTAAATCTCATACAGAACTGATCACACATATAAATGTAATCTTTTATTGAATAGCAATAAAATCATAGCATTTTGAATCATGATGCAGACACACGAAGACATACGAACAGCAGGCCTCATATTTACCTAAACATACAGCCTCTCCTTTTTTCATTTTTTTTTCATTCATTCATTCAAGTTTATTTGAACAAGGACAGCACAATAAACAATGTTACATGTTAAAAACGAAGCAACCGTTGTCTTGTACACAGGATTTCTAGCCATAGGCTAATTTGCAAACCCAGTCCTTGGTTGGACTTTTATATAAAAACAGCTAAAATAAAATTAAAATTTAATTAAGATTAAACAGTTCCCTATATAAAAACATCTAAAAAAAATAAAAATTTAATGAAGTTTAAATGGCTTACAGTTCCCTCACACACACACAGCTGCTCCTCTGTCCCTATAGGATTCAGTGTTCACAGATTTGGTTTTGTTTCAACCATTTTTTCACCTGGGAATTAAAACCTCTAAGATCAGTCAATGTTTTTATTGCTGATGGTAAACTGTTCCAGATATGAGGACCTTTAAATGAGAAGGAGCATTGACCAAATGATGTTTTGTATTTTGTAGGTTTACAGTCTCCATCAACTGCACCTCTTGTTGCAACTCCTGAGCTGCTGACTTTTAAAATCATTCTGCTCACCAGTTCAGGGACAAGACCATTAATACATTTAAAAGTTAATTTTAAACAAGAAATTTTTAAAAAATTGTCAAAGCTTAAAGGTGGAGTCTGCAGTTTCTGTAGAACATCAGCACTTAGAAAAAATTTCAACAAGCAAAGCATTCTGATCCCTCCCCCTCAGAGCCATATATGGCACTGCCCCCTTGTGGTCTGTTAAAATTCAAATTCAAGCTCTGTTTTTATTGGCTGATTCGAATTCAAGCTCGGTTTTTATTGGCTGGTTACAAACTTTGTTTTTATTGGCTGGAAAATGGCGGGTCACTTTTTCTTTTTAGAAATGCTTATTTACCACCTGGAGAAGCAAGGGGACAATATTTTTTTTTAGTTTTTTTCAGAGATTACCTCTCTAACATCAATCTAGTGACAGAGTGAAGAAATATGTTAAAAATATATTGTTAGAAAAGTTACATATAGCAGCTTTAATAGGTTATATTTATCAAGTATTTTACAGTGGTGCCACTTCAATGGTTTTTGGTCTAGAACTTTCAGTGCTTGTGAGTACAACATCCTCATAGGTTTTAAAGTCGATTGAGTTGCTTGGCTCCAGACAGTGACACAGTATGAGAAATGAGACATAATCATGGCATGAAGGTACAACTGAGCAGATTTTCCACATAAACAAGATCTTATAAGACGAAAACAATTTATATTTGTCTTAATGGTTTTAAACATTTTCCTAATGTGAGCCTCAAAGTTAAGGTGGGAATCTAAAATGACACCCAGATATTTAAACTCTTCCACTTTTTGGATTTCCTTTTGATCAATCACAATTGAAAAGTTACAGACTTTACGCCGGATAGTGAAACACATTGAGACTGTTTTGTTGCAGTTCAGAGTCAAACAGTGATTCTTAAACCACTGAGACACTCCTTCCATCTCCCTGTTCAGTAACTCTGCTGCCTGTTGTGGAGTCTTTGCAGATACATAGATGATGGCATCATCTGCATACATCTGGCATTTGGCGTATTTGCAACTGTCCGGTAAGTCGTTGATGTATAAACAGAAAAGCAATGGACCTAAAATGGAACCCTGTGGAACTCCCATAGTACATGTTTGGGGGCTGGATTTCATCCCATTAACTTTGACGCACTGTTCTCTATTTTTTAGATATGATCTAAACCAGCTGATTGCTAACTTGGAGAAGTTATATTTACAGAGTTTATGTAAGAGCATGTCATGATTCACTGTATCAAAGGCTTTTCTCAAGTCCAGGAACACTGCTCCAACTACCTTACCATCATCTAAAGATCTTTTAATATTGTCTGTAAGGTAGGAGGTAGCCAGTTCTGTTGAGTAACCAGAACGAAATCCAAACTGGACTGGACAAAGAAGCTGTTTTTTTCTAAATAACTAATAAGCTGCTCTGCTACTGCTTTTTCCATCACTTTGGATATTGCTGGTAAAATACTAATTGGTCTATAGTTGCTAACTTGCTCGGAGTCACCAGATTTCAAAATTGGAGTTATTAGTCCTGTTTTGAAGGTATCAGGAAATAGCCCTTTTGTAAAAGATAAGTTTATTAAGTGAGTTATAGGGTTTAATAAAACTGTATGTTTCTTTATAAACTCTGTATCTATTCCAAAGACATCTTTAGCTTTAGATGTTTTTAATTGATTAATTATATGCTGAGTTTTACAAATATTGATCTTGTTGAGAGTAAAAGGAAAAATTGTGTCAATCGTAACTGAATTCTCTGTTGGATCTATGGAATTAAAATGTATTGCCAATTCTTCCACTGAGTTAATAAAATAATCATTAAAAGCATTTGCCATTATTGTAGGGTCTGATATCATGTGTCCCTTAATGTTCAGTTGAGTTAACCTTTTTTTCTGATTTATATCTTTTTTTGTAAGTTTGTTGATATGTGACCAAAGAGAGGAGCTCCGGCCTCCTGAGTGGGAAATCAGTTCAGTAAAATATTCTGCTTTTGCTTTTCTTAAACAACTAACCACTTTATTTCTAAGACCTTTAAACATGAGAATGTCTGTGTTCAGTTTAGTACGCAGAGATTTTTTCAATGCCAAGTCCCTCTTTTTCATCAGCTGATGTAACTCATAATTGAACCATGGCAGTGAAGGCTTTTTCTGCTTACTTTTAATTGGCTTTGTAAATTTATGAATGATCTTTACAAGGGATTCTGTAAGAATGTTACAACAGGTATTGGGGTCATGTGCTTGTAAGGTCAAATCCAAGTCCATATCCTGTATTTCATTGTGAAATTGTTCAGTATCACTCCTTCTGATCCCTGTGTGCTGGACATTAGTGTCTGATTGAAAACAAAAC
Source organism: Garcialebias charrua (assembly GCA_038048925.1). Lineage (NCBI taxonomy): Eukaryota > Metazoa > Chordata > Actinopteri > Cyprinodontiformes > Rivulidae > Garcialebias > Garcialebias charrua. Next base: position 38,120 of record JBBPBX010019998.1, on the reverse strand, counting down.
CTCGACAGACGTTTTTTTGACAATTTTCTGATAATTACAGTCAAGTTGTGATCCGATAATCCCGTGATAAGATTATATGTTTTTGTTACACGCTCTGGTTTATTAGTGAAGATTAAATCAATGAGTGTGCTACTTTTTTTTGTTATTCTTGTGGGAGTTTTGATCATTTGATGTAATGTGTATTTGGATGCAGTCATTTTTAATTTCAATTTACTTTCTCTCTCAAGCCAATTAATGTTAAAATCACCTAAAATAATAATTTCACTTTTCCAGTTTAACTGTTTAAGAAATTCATCTAAATTTTGATAAAATGACACATTAAAAGATGGAGGGTTGTATAAAACAACCACAGAAAAGTTCATCTTAGGAGATAAAACTATATTCACAGCCAAACATTCCAGTCCATAAGTGTGTACATTAATTTTAGAGCACTTGAAGGTGTCCCTTATGTAAATGAGAACACCCCCACCTTTACCTGTCAGTCTGTCTTGTCTGAGGCAGACATATCCAGGAACATCAATAATGTGAGTGGGCACATGATCATTCAACCAGGTTTCACTGAGAGCCAGAAAGTCCAGGTTGGAGTTTGTCAGCAGGTGTTGAATCTGATCTACCTTTGAAAAAATGCTCCTTATGTTTAAATGTCCTCCGACAATTCCTTTAAGTTTGGTGTTCTTGTCCCAGATTATTTTGGCATGATTAACAGTTTGAAAGTACCTGCAGGGTTTGTCTGTGTGAGAAGTGCAGTTTGTTGTTGCCTTTCCATTCTTCCCCCTCTCCTGCTGAGGCACCGTACCGGTGTGCTGGTACTCCACCAGCTGCTGTTGACTTGAGATGTTCCGTCGGGATGAGGTTCCATTGTTCCACTTCTCCATCAGGCCAGGGGAACCTTCCAGCCCCACCGGGGGGATATCAAGCAGCTGATTTATTGTCCCCGCCAGACTTGTCTCGATCTTCTGCGTGACGTGGGTGTTCCCAATGACGCAGGTGTCAGTTGCAATTGGGGGATTCCTGAGAGTCGTGGCTCCACCATTAAGCTGGATGGTTGGACCTGGGTTAAGGTGTACGTCCCCACTCAACAGAAGCAAAACCATTAAGATGTTCCGCAGGTGAACCTTGGTATTTACCTTGTGATGGCTGAGCTGGACTGGTGGATCGACTCTGTTGCCATTTTGCCAAAGGTTAGAGAAAAGTACTAAATAACCATGTCCAAAAAAATGAAGTTCATTGTCCGTTTGTAGAGAAGTTTTTGCTGTGGTCATTTGGCTCTGACTTTGCCTGAACGGGGTGAGCAGTAACCAAAAACACAGCAAACAAACAACCACCACGCCCTTTCTTTGTTTTTGGCCTTTGTGTCTCCTGATGATCGTTTGGTCTTCCTGGTGAAACAGCTGCAATGTCCAAAGGTGTTGAAGAACACCCACCATAACAGAGCCAAATGTAGAAAAAATATCCAGGAGATATAATGACAGATATACCAAAATCACATTAAAACTAGATGTAAAGCTGGCTGGAATGTGGAGCCCAACAAAACCACATCTACAACCAGCAGCCATCTTGGATTCCTTAAAACACTAGAAGTCCCAGAGAAGGGTCATTTAACATTTCTACCTTTGGAACCCAGAGACGGGTCGAGTGACCTGAAGGATTTTAGCTAACATCCTATAATGAGCTGTTAACAGGTGCTTTTGTTTTGTAAATAAGGCCATTACTGGCGCACCACAGGAGGGGGCACGCTTAACACTAATTTGACTAAGGCTGCGCTTTTTTGCGCAAGTGAACTTGGCTTCTAAATCCCCCGGTCCCTTTCAGTGGGCTATATATGTTGGTCCGTCACTTGACCTCAGGTCATGTGACCTGTGTCGGTCCGTCAGTTTACCTCAGGTCATGTGACCTGTGTCGGTCCGTCAGTTGACTTCATGTCGTGTGACCTGTGTCGTTTTGTCAGTTGACCTCAGGTCATAAGACCTGTGTTGGTCCGTCACTTGACCTCAGGTCCTGTGACCTGTGTCGGTCCGTCAGTTGACCTCAGGTCATGTGACCTATGTCGGTCCATCAGTTGACCTTTGGTCATGTGACCTGTGTCGGTCCGTCAGTAGGCTATATGCCACGGACTTCCGTTATAGCACTTCCGCATTCATTGGACAGACGGCGCACTTCCGGTTCACAGCCACAGGATGGCGATCTTTACACAATCTCTGCAGGACTTGCCGACAGTCAAGGATGTGTACCGAATTATTCAGACCTTGTCTAAAGCGCACATCTAAGAAAGACAAAGGATTAAAGCTTTATGTGTCCAACTACATAAATAACTCTGAAGGTAAGTCTGTATTTGTTTTCAGTTCACCAAACTGCATCATGTAGGCTAACACAGCTAACATAGTTAACCCTTGCTAAATTGTTGAGTAAACGTGTTTTGTCTGTACATTTCTGATTTAACACAAATGTTAGTTTCAAACAAGGAGGCAGGAGAAGTCAGGGCTGAGTGTTTACAGTCCATGAGGAGCAGCAGAAGCCCCACTGTTTGAGTCAAAGGCACCTGACAGTTCAGTTTCAAACAAGGAGGCAGGAGATTTAGACCAGATTTAGAAACAAAAGTTATTTTAATTTAATTATTTTAATTCAAGTTTGTGTACAAAACTTGAGTTGAAGTTAAATATCAGACAATATAAACTCTTTATATTCAACACATGTCTGCTATATGGTTTTGTGAATCTCACTGTTTATAGCAGCTCTTAATAAGAGATGTTTTCTTTCACTGGACAGGACACCGTAGTGATGATGATGAGGAGGGAGCCAGCTGGTCCAGCCTGGATGTTTGTGAGCCGAGATCGGATCCAAACACTCTCCACTGATGACGAAGGACATGTGATCCATGTGGATGGTTGAACAGAAGAGCTGCTTCATCACTTACCTTTGTCTGACTGATTAATGTTTTTAAATCTCCATTAGCTGTCGAGGAAGCTGTGACTTAAAGTCAGAAGCTGTAATGCTATAAACTGTTTAAATCTTGTGCCTCATATGTTTTCTACAGTAATGTAACATCATCATCAAATTTGTTTTTAATAAACTGGCTAAAATAAACTGAACTCTAAGCCTGTCTTAAATCAACATACACATTTTTTTTGGGTGATAATAAGAAGACAAAGTCAGAATGTTTTGAACATTTTATTTTCTTACAAGTAGTAAGTAGTGTGACTGTAGTGTCAGGGTACAGTAGTCTACAGTAGGTAGATTTTTATGCATCTGCTCTTCAGGTACTGTATCGGGTCCTAATTGAGCCGAGTACTGTCAATAAAAAGTTGCAGTGATGATCCGCCTGGCCCTGACCGTGGACTGATGGACACCGTACCGGTCAGCAAGGTCCCGTTGCTTTGATCCAAGGTCAAGGTCATTTAAGAACAGGAAGAACTCAATGGGCTGCAGGATATGGGTTGATGGGGTGGTGTGGATAAATAATCAATAAATAACACTGAACAACTGGTAATAACTAATAATTCAATCTCAATGTCACTACTTGTGCAATAACCTGTCACACAACCTGTGTAATGTTGATTATGTGTAGTGTATATATATATACTGTATATATATAACTATGTGCATGTTAGCTTGTACTGTATTACTAGTTTGAAATACTTACAGTAGTTCATTCAAATTCATCCTGCTGCATCATTACTGTATATCCAACCATGTTTACTGTCTCTCTTCAGGACTTTGTGAATATTATAATTACTTTTTCACTTTGCATGCTTTTAGTATAGTATAGTTTTTTAGCAAGTCAAATCGGATCTTCTCATCCTGAGCACTTCATTGTACTGTTAACTCTGTGTTAACCTGTATATGACAAACACAACTTGAACTTGATGGGGAGTTCCTCTCGTCTCATTCTTGGTGAACACTGACCATGGATGGCAGAGCAGTCACATCAGGAGGTCAGATGATGCAAACCTGAAAAAACAAAAAAGTGTTCATATTTACCTTCATAACGTAAAAAACCAAACAGAGAACTCTTTATGAGAGTTATGCTTTAAAATAAATAATTACATCTCAGGAAATAAAAGTTTTATTGAAGTGAAACAGTTCTGGTTTCATATTAAAGGAAACAGCAGAGAATATTTCAGAGGTGTAACAGCCCTGAAGTTACTAGGAGTTTACAAACATATTTACAGATTAGAAAACTGTTAAAATCTGAATATTATTTTAAAAGTATGTAGTTACAAACTTTTATTAAATCACTCATGACTCCAACATTAAATCTACAAGTGCAGGATGTGGAGTCGAGTCATATTCATGTTTCTTACTGAGCTGCAGCTGTGTTCTCCTCCTCGCTGTCCTGTTGCTTCTCTCCCAAAGCCCCGGTCATGGAAGGGAGAATTATTCCACTGGAACAATGCAGGTACAGCTCATTTTTAACCACTGTTTGATGCTGGCTCTTGAATATTCTGAGGTTTAAAACGCCAGCTACAACCGAGTGTTAGCTTTAAGGCTAACTCGGTTAGCCACGAACTCTGGCATTAAAATATAAAAAACTAAGCGCTCTATTGTCCCTGATATTCACTGGACACAACGGCACACAACAAATCTCTCTTGTTGAACCAGTAGCTCGCAGATAATTTACCATTTGTGTCTTTTACATGGTCTAGTTCTAGAAGCTACCGCTAAAAACAACTGCTGTCTACCAGAACCGGAAGTGCAGCGTACGACCAATATTTTAACGGAAGTACGTCACCACTACCCGTGGCATATACCCTGTTGACTTCATGTTGTGTGACCTGTCATTTTGTCAGTTGACCTCAGGTCATGTGACCTGTGTCGGTCTGTCAGTTGACCTCATGTCGTGTGACCTATGTCGGTCCGTCAGTTGACCTCAGGTCATGTGACCTGTGTCGGTCCGTCAGTTGACTTCATGTCATGTGACCTGTGTCGTTGTGTCAGTTGACCTCAGGTCATGTGACCTGTGTTGGTACGTCAGTTGACCTCATGCCGTGTGACCTGTGTCGGTCCATCAGTTGACTTCATGTCATGTGACCTGTGTCGTTGTGTCAGTTGACCTCAGGTCATGTGACCTGTGTTGGTACGTCAGTTGACCTCATGCCGTGTGACCTGTGTCGGTCCGTCAGTTGACCTCAGGTCATGTGACCTATGTCAGTCCATCAGTTGACCTCAGGTCATGTGACCTGTGTCGGTCCGTCAGTTGACTTCATGTCGTGTGACCTGTGTCATTTTGTCAGTTGACCTCAGGTCATGTGACCTGTGTTGGTCCGTCACTTGACCTCAGGTCATGTGACCTGTGTCGGTCCCTCAGTTGACCTCATGTCATGTGACCTGTGTTGGTCCGTCAGTTGACTTCATGTTGTGTGACCTGTGTTGGTCCGTCACTTGACCTCAGGTCATGTGACCTGTGTTGGTCCGTCACTTGACCTCAGGTCATGTGACCTGTGTTGGTCCGTCAGTTCACCTCAGGTCATGTGACCTGTGTCAGTCCGTCACTTGACCTCAGGTCATGTGACCTGTGTCGGTCAGTCAGTTGACCTCAGGTCATGTGACCTGTGTTGGTCCGTCACTTGACCTCAGGTCATGTGACCTGTGTCGGTCCGTCAGTTGACCTCAGGTCATGTGACCTGTGTCGGTCCGTCAGTTGACCTCAGGTCATGTGACCTGTGTCGGTCAGTCAGTTGACCTCAGGTCATGTGACCTGTGTTGGTCCGTCACTTGACTTCAGGTCATGTGACCTGTGTCGGTCCGTCAGTTGACCTCATGTCATGTGACCTGTGTCGGTCCGTCAGTTGACCTCATGTCGTGTGACCTATGTCGGTCCGTCAGTTGACTTCATGTCATGTGACCTGTGTCTGTCCGTCAGGTGACGGACAACAATAGGTCAAGCATGTTTTAGAACACAGCAATGGGCCACCTGCATGTGCCGGCACGCACCGTATATACATGTGCCAAGGACAAGGAGAGAGACAGTACTTGTAAGCAAAATAATTTATTTGACAGAACATCAAAGTTACAGGATAGTCAGCACAGCAGAATAAGACAATTTTATGCATAAAATTGTTCTGGAGCAGACAAAGCTTTCCGTTCAGTGGATGTCCCAAAATGTTCAACTGTGAGATAACTTCAGGGTCTGTTATGTGTGAATTCAGGTCAGGGCCTCTCTTCTGACTAAGGGGGGAAGTGCAAGCAGAGTCTTACTTACCTGGTGGAAACATTGGAATGCAGTCTGTGCAGTTTGGTGTGGTGGGGGTGTCTGAGTTGTGTGCACGCATATTTATAACAAAAGGCAGTTAATGGCCCACTAATGGTTGGTTTGGACTAAGGGTCTTTTGACCCTCTTTCAGGACTTCTGGGGGGAGGTCGAAAATCCTGGGACTTCTAGTGCTAGGGCCACATGTGCACACACACACGAGCACACATGCACACACGCGCATGTGCACACACACATGCACGCGCTCACGCACTCTCGCACTCTCGCACACATTCCACGGGCGGGAGCAATACAGCTGAAGTGCTTATCAGACAAAGTCTGCTCAGAATAGAATGCACACTTTACAGAGAAAGAAAGCTGCAGGAGAAACTGCAAGAACAGAGCTCTGTGATTCAAGGCCTGTTAAAAATGAAAAGAGTTTTTAAAGCATTTAAAACAAAAATAATCAAAATAAAATGTATGTTCTACGATTAACTGAAGATGCATGATGATGGTGTTGTAAGTATAATGAAGTTCTATTTATACGTTTGTTGGATTCCACAGCAAAACTTAAGGTGCTCCACAGCTGGATGTTGAATTCATTCATTCAAGTTTATTTGATCAAGGACAGTACAATAAACAATGTTACATGATAAAACGAAGCAACGGTTGTCTTGCACAAAGGTTTTCTAGCCACAGGCTAATTTTCAAACCCAGTCCTTGGTTGGACTTTTCTATAAAAACAGCTAAAATAAAATTAAAATTTAATTAAGATTAAACAGTTCCCTATATAAAAACATCTAAAATAAATTTAAATTTTAATTAAGTTTAAATGGATTAAACAGTTCCCTCACACACACAGCTGTTCCTCTGTCCCCATGGGGTTCAGTGATCACAGATTTGGTTTTGTTTCAACCATTTTTTCACCTGTGAATTAAAAACTCTAAGATCAGTCAATGTTTTTATTGCTGATGGTAAACTGTTCCAGATATGAGGACCTTTAAATGAGAAGGAGCATTGACCAAATGATGTTTTGTATTTTGTAGGTTTACAGTCTCCATCAACTGCACCTCTTGTTGCAACTCCTGAGCTGCTGACTTTTAAAATCATTCTGCTCACCAGCTCAGGGACAAGACCATTAATACATTTAAAAGTTAATTTTAAACAAGAAAATTTTAAAAAATTGTCAAAGCTTAATAGGTTATATTTATCAAGTATTTTACAGTGGTGCCACTTCAATGGTTTTTGGTCTAGAACTTTCAGTGCTTGTGAGTACAACATCCTCATAGGTTTTAAAGCCGATTGAGTTGCGTGGCTCCAGACAGTGACACAGTATGAGAAATGAGACATAATCATGGCATGAAGGTACAACTGAGCAGATTTTCCACATAAACAAGATCTTATAAGACGAAAACAATTTATATTTGTCTTAATGGTTTTAAACATTTTCCTAATGTGAGCCTCAAAGTTAAGGTGGGAATCTAAAATGACACCCAGATATTTAAACTCTTCCACTTTTTGGATTTCCTTTTGATCAATCACAATTGAAAAGTTACAGACTTTACGCCGGATAGTGAAACACATTGAGACTGTTTTGTTGCAGTTCAGAGTCAAACAGTGATTCTTAAACCACTGAGACACTCCCTCCATCTCCCTGTTCAGTAACTCTGCTGCCTGTTGTGGAGTCTTTGCAGATACATAGATGATGGCATCATCTGCATACATCTGACATTTGGCGTATTTGCAACTGTCCGGTAAGTCGTTGATGTATAAACAGAAAAGCAATGGACCTAAAATGGAACCCTGTGGAACTCCCATGGTACATGTTTGGGGGCTGGATTTCATCCCATTAACTTTGACGCACTGTTCTCTATTTTTTAGATATGATCTAAACCAGCTGATTGCTAACTTGGAGAAGTTATACGTACTGAGTTTATGTAAGAGCATGTCATGATTCACTGTATCAAAGGCTTTTCTCAAGTCCAGGAACACTGCTCCAACTACCTTACCATCATCTAAAGATCTTTTAATATTGTCTGTAAGGTAGGAGGTAGCCAGTTCTGTTGAGTAACCAGAACGAAACCCAAACTGGACTGGACAAAGAAGCTGTTTTTTTTCTAAATAACTAATAAGCTGCTCCGCTACTGCTTTTTCCATCACTTTGGATATTGCTGGTAAAATACTTATTGGTCTGTAGTTGCTAACTTGCTCGGAGTCACCAGATTTCAAAATTGGAGTTATTAGTCCTGTTTTGAAGGTATCAGGAAATAGCCCTTTCTTAAAAGATAAGTTTATTAAGTGAGTTATAGGGTTTGATAAAACTGTATGTTTCTTTATAAACTCTGTATCTATTCCAAAGACATCTTTAGCTTTAGATGTTTTTAATTGAGTAATTATATGCTGAGTTTTACAAATATTGATCTTGTTGAGAGTAAAAGGAAAAGTTGTGTCAATAACTGAATTCTCTGTTGGATTAATGGAATTAAATTTTATTGCCAATTCTTCTACTGAGTTAATAAAATAATCATTAAAAGCATTTGCCATTATTGTAGGGTCTGATATCATGTGTCCCTTAATGTTCAGTTGAGTTAACCTTTTTTTCTGATTTATATCTTTTTTTGTAAGTTTGTTGATATGTGACCAAAGAGAGGAGCTCCGACCTCCTGAGTGGGAAATCAGTTCAGTAAAATATTCTGCTTTTGCTTTTCTTAAACAACTAACCACTTTATTTCTAAGACCTTTAAACATGAGAATGTCAGTGTTCACTTTAGTACGCAATTAGGGTGTTTTTGAATATTTTATGCAGCTGAGATGTATGTTTCCCACTAACTAGGTGAAAGAGTTGTTCATGCGAAGGGAGGGTTGAGAGCTGAACAGCTGTCGGAAGTCATGATCTCACCAACTACTAAATAAGGATTTAGGAAATTGTGTCACCAAACTTTGTCCAGAGGATGGACGAGGTGTAGACGTTACCTCACCAGTGGCCAAGAAAGGCCAATCAGGACCTAACAAAGTGACATGGCCTTTGTAAAGGGGGAGTAGAAATCCCCCTTTTTTGACTATAAATAAGGCTGGTGAACAAGAGAAATTTGCTGAGTTTCTGAAGTCATGAAGAGACCTTTGGATATTTTTGGACATTTCTGGACAGACCTGGGACAAAAGAAGAAATGGATTTAATTCGAAGAGTTTTTCTCCTGGACAAAAGGAGTACTCTTATGCAGCCCGAATTAGCTATTATTTAATTTTTTTCAAGATGAGATAAGTCCCAGGACTTGGAGTAAAAACGTCCCTTCTTGCTAGGAGGGAAGGATTATTTCCCTTTTCCACACTGGACTAAGTCACAAGGCTTATTTTCCATAGAGAGGTAAGGGATACTTCACAGAATTTGTTCATCTAAATTTATATTAAAATTAAATTTATTCAACAGCAAAAAGCTTACATGAAGAAAAGTCAGTTACAAGGATAGCTTTGTTTGGTGAAAAATTAAATGAATTTAATAATAATAATAATGAATTCCATTTATAATGCACTTTTCATTAATAAAAATCTCAAAGTGCTAATAAAAATCTCAAAGTGCTAAATTTTTGGAAAGCTGAGCGCCGACGGTCCGCCACAGAGGCTGTATATGTTTGTGGGAATACGGTGTACTTTTGATCTCCACCTTGCTGTTAAAGGCCTTTCCAGTCAGCTTGACTGAGCTATGATGGATTTTTAACAAATTTTTCCATGAATTAACACATTTTCTAATGGATTAAAATTGACTATTTCTAGATTACCATTTTTCTGAATGGATTAAACAATTTTGTGGATTAAACCTCAATTAGTGGATTAAAAGGAATTCAAAGAGAGTTTTGTGCACGGTATCAACATTCTGGAGGATTCCAGGGTCTGCGCTCCGAGGACTTAAGTTTTGTTTAGTATTTGAAGGAGCGACGTGTTATCTCCACCTCCTCCTCGCTGCGCTGAAGGGTTTCATCTGCTCGGCTGAACCAATAATGGAATATGATTGATTTTTTTCCTGAATCATCAATTTTTCCTTGAATGGGTTTAACAATTTTGTGGAACAAACAAATTCTTTTTGATTAAACTCAACTATTAATTAAGTTACTGTTTTGGGTCATCTGAAGCGGGGTCTGCTCGGACTGGCCTTGGCTTATCAGCTTGTTTGAGCTAAGGGAACACCGCTTCGGAAACCTTGTTCATCAGCACCGCAGAACAAATGATGGAATCACCTTGAAGGATTTATTACAAATTTTTGATTGGATTCAACTATTAAATTACTGTTTTGGGTCATCCGAGACCAACCCCGGGGTGAAGCCTGCTTTGAGGGCTGGTTGTTTTGCAAATCTGGAAGATAAGGATACAGCGAGTCCTTGAAATCAGCGAAGTGGGTCCACCTTGTACCTCCTCCATCCTGTTGCTAAAGGCCTCTCGTCAGCTCGACTGAGCCATGATGGATTATAATTGATCATCCTGCTAAGAGCACCTCATCAGCTGGACAAAATCAAGACTTTTGTGGAATAAACAACACTTCTTGATTGGATCAAAGCCTGAATTACCAATTCTTCCTTTCTGTTGGGATTAAAACACAAGACTACTTAGGTGGATCATTAAACAAGTTTAATAGGAGTACTCTTATGCAGCCCGAATTAAGCTATTATTCCATTTTCTTCAAGATGAGATAAGTCCCAGGACTTGGAACAAAACTTCCCTTCTTGCTAGGAGCGAAGAATTATGTCCTTTTCATCTGAAATAAGTTTCAAGGCCTATTAACCATAGGAGGTAAAGGGATACTCCACAGAATTAGTTCATAACTAAATTATATTAAATAACTATAAACAACGTGGCTTACCTTTGCCTGAAGATTGGAAAATCAGTTATTGTTTCGGGTCACCCGGTCTGACCACGGAGTGGGACCTGCCAGCTGGAAGCTGACTGGCCTTGGATAGAAGGCTAGGAGAACACGATGTTCTATTTTTAGCCTCCAGGCCTGCTACGGAAGGCCTTTTCATCAGGACCGCAGAACAAATGAATGGATTACAACATTTTTGAATGAATATAACACTTTTGTGGAACAATTGATTTGCCTAAATGGATTACCGGATTTTTTATGGAATGCAACAGTTTTGATGGATTAAAACTGGGATTTTTAACACAACAGAACTACCTGGAGGTTTTTCTGTGGAATTACAACGAAGACGTATTCAGTCTGCTGGAAGTGCAGACTTTTCTGACTGGGATACAACAGAATCACCTGGAGGTTTTTCTGTAGAAAAACAACAAGATTTTCCTGGAGGATCATTAAATAACTTTCCTGGAGGATCACAAAACAAGTTTCCTGGAGGATCACAAAACAAGTTTCCTAGAGGATCACAAAACAAGCTTATTCCTGGTGGAATAAACAAAACTATCCTGGAGGATTATAAAACAAGTTTTCCTGGTAGAAATAAAAACACAAGTTGGAACACAACAAGATTACCTGGATGGATTAAACAGTTTTAATTGGATGTATAACACTTATTGTGGTACAAACTAACATTTTTGAAAATTATACAAATTATTGAATGGATTACAACTCAATTCAATTACAACTCAAAACACCTAATAGTCCAGCCTGTGGAAAGACACCTTTGGGGAGCTGTGGAATCATTTAACTCTTTGAATGCAAGTCATGTATCGGATTTATTGACCTTTAGTAGAAATGCTTAAGCTGTTCCCCTGCAACTATTAATTAAAGAAAGACAAAACGTACAAATCTGTATTTTTCCTTGACTCATCTTGATATTAAATGATGGAAAACTTGGTTCAAAGATAACAACAATATCACTGGAGGCTTTGAATAGTTTTATTAGCTTCAAGAGTAAAACAATATCCTAGAACCTTATTTTCCTAGGTCCTAAAGCTAACCAGATGGATAACAATTTCAATCTACAAAGAGGTAAGGCTGTCGTTAATGCATGTTTCTCCGTGAGGTATGACCTGACTCCATACTGCTAAGTGGATCTATCTACGGAGTGAAATGAGGATATGACGTGCAGACCTGAGACCGTGAACAGTCTGGGTGAATTACCTCATCTCAGCCTTAATCCTAACTGATCTGGAGACATATCGGGTAATACTCGAGTGCAGGGACATTAAGGAACATTTAATGGAGTAGGCTGGAGTGAGGACTTGTTGCAAGGTCCTGCGGCTACCTCACTCAAGTAGAACAACACAGGCCACCTCTCAAGAGTTGCACCTACGTATGAACACAAAAGGGAAATGGAAAAAAATATCAGTACAATTATTAATTTGAAAGAAACCAAGAAAAATCAACATTAGAAGGATATTTACATCAGGGTATGGGGGTGAAAACATTTTTATATCACTCTATATGTCTACTATGAAATCCTATTTAGGAAGTAAGGACCCAGACACTGTACACCAAACTGTTAATGTGTACTGTAGTCACATTCTGACACAATAAAAGTCTGAAAACTTACTGAAGATAGCATCCAGTGTTTTGTCCAGATGTAGACGAGCATCTCCTCAGCCTTGTTTCCCCCTCGAAGATTGCTGACCAGAAGAGTCTCCGCTGGAATGACTGCTGTGAGCAGATGCCTCACAAATACTGTAGCCAAGTTTGCATTAATACCATAGGCCCAAGCCAGTTTCTCTACCATCACTCCAGTCCCAGGATGGATCTCCACCTGTTTAATGGAGACATGCAAAAGGTGCACGTAGGATATAGAGATGAATGTTTTTATTCATTCTTCATTAATCAATCACCCTAAATGACAGGGGATCCCTTGTTGATTGACTGACCAACTCGCATGGGGAACTTGAGGGTGTAGGTCTGGGGAGGGACGGCAGTGAATCTGCAGATGATGGACCAGGCCTGGACTTGTAGTATGTTCATTTCTGAACTGTACCTCTTAGGATGTTCGGTTAGATTAATTACAGTCTTCATGGACTTTAGGAGTTCAGGCAGATCTGTACCAATTAGATAACAAAAAAATAGTTATTTATTACAAAGTTCAGTTTTGTAAAAACATATTAAATTATTTGAATTTTATTGACTGTGTAATTGTTAAATGAGTGAAGTGATACCTTGAACAACCAACTCCTTCAGTTTAGCATTATCTTCTTTCAGGTCCTGGATCTCCCGCTTTAATTCAATCACTGTCTGACTTTCCTCCTATTGAATGACTGAAGGCGGAGTATCACTGTACATGGCGAGGAATTCCTCTGCAGGGTCCTTCCTAGTGAGAGCTTTTGGCTTCTGTGCACGCAATGATATTGAGAGAACTGTAATTATATTTGTATGATACCGAACTCTAAATAGTTAAAAGAAAATTGATGCCACCTTGGCTTTAGTCAGAATCTGAGTCTCATCTGGATCTGAGCTGTCAGAATTATGTAGGTATTTTAGAGGGTGGACGGGATACCCTATTGGTCAGCTCTAAAGGTTCCTTTTCCCTCAGTAGTGCATTGAGTTTGCGTGTCGACTCATATTGTGTACCTAAATAGCAAAGGAATAAAACAGACAACTACAATGAATGACAAACTACTTACTACTGTATTTGAGAGTAATTTTTATTTCACCAGTGTACTTTAAGTTTCTAGACCAGGGGTCTGCAACCTTTACAATCAAAAGAGCCATTTCTGCCCTTTTGTTCACCAAATTAAACGTGTCCAGGGCCGCAAAACCTGCAACAAGTGTCATATCAACTGGTGGTCCATGGGCCATTCTAAGTTTGTTAGAGAGGGGGTTTCTGGCCAGTAGGTGTGAAATGATAAAACTAAAAACATCTAATGACTGTTAACGTTTATTGATATTTTTACATTTTGAGACAAAAGAAAATATCGGATTCCATCCATCTTCCATTCATCCGTCCACTGTCTTGTATTTTGCCAATAATAATAAAAATAAATAAATAAATAAAACAATGAACTGCGCACACAAAATAATTGTAGAGTACTGTATTTTTCCGACTATAAGACGCACTTAAAATCCTTTAATTTTCTCAAAAATTGACAATGAGCCTTATAACCCAGTGCGTCTTATGTATTAATTCTGGTTGTGCTTAGTGACCTCGAACCGATTTTATATAGTTATTGTGAATGAGTTGAATAAAGTTTGACTTATCTGAATGTTTGTTTTGGCTTAATGCGCCTTATAATGTGCCTTATAGTCCAAAAAATATGGTAATTGCATATCCTACTTTGAACAATAAAGCATAACGTCAAAGTTAGTATAATTTACTTTGTGCATTAGTACTAGTATCCAAATATTTACAAAGGAATTGACAGGAAAACTGCTAAAACTAGTCTTTTTTGTGTGTGTGGGTATAACGTCCTATAAAATTCAGTTTTATGTTAGTTTTGGTCAAAGCTTGAAAGGGCCACTACAGAGGGACCAAAGAGCCACATGTGGCTCCAGAGCCGCAGGTTGCAGACCCTTGTTCTAGACAATTGCACAGCTGTACACTGTTTTTTTTATTCCTGAGTAGATGACAGACAGAGTAAATAAAGCAAAGGAAACAAGTGTAACTGGGTGTTTGTGGAACCACTGCAGGTCCTGGATCTCCCGCTTTAATTCAATCACTGTCTGACTTTCCTTTGGTAGGAACAAAAAAATTCCTACCCGTACATTAACAAGATGGAACAAAAGGTATGTGTGCTCCCTCAACGCATCTAATAAGTGATGTCAGCGTTATCCATTAATACATATGATGTATGATTGCATACATTTACCATTGTCATACAAATATCCTACACAAATATCTGACACTGTTAGCATAACAATATAAGTCAGTGTTTCCCCTACCATTATATAAGTGGGAAGCACTGCAAAGAACCGAGCGCCTCCTCAACAGAACCCCCACCCCCACCCCCCAGCTAATGTTTATCTGTCTCACCCTCCCACACCCAAAAAATACCCCAAAACTGTCTGTACAGACAGTGTGCGGCTGACATTTGTCAGTTTCTCTCCTCTGCCCTGCTCCAAAACTAAAACGGTCGGTGCAAACAGCACACAGCTTTTTTCTCTGCCTCCCCCCCTTCCCAAATCTGTCAGTATAAGTGCTGCGCAGCTCAGTGTATGTCTCCGTCCGTCCTTCCGTCTCCCCCCCAGACAAAATACACGGACAAGATGAGCGCCCCGCCATGGCAAGTTATCTAAGGGAAACACTAGTCACTAAGTTGTGTAAAGCTGTGGTTCACATAACTGGGTTAGCAAAAATACTAATACCATTTCTACTATATACTTGTAGCAACAATAACTTACCACAGACAAAATTACAGTGCCCCGGTAGTGATGCCAACCTCATTGTTGTTTCTTCCCATGGCGCCACTCAATAACGGCTGGGTAAGGGTCAATGGGATTTCCACGTTGGTCCATCTTGGAATCATCATAACCTAGTATGCTTTTGGTTTTTACTTCACTAAGCATCCCAGAATCTTCTCCCTCACTCCATTGCACCACTGCAAACTTCCTCTCCATGCATTCTGTGGATTTAAGTATAGCAAATTTAGTCTATTATTACCACTAAGTAGTGAATTTTTACATTTATAGCTGAATTATTAAGCTGTACCCGGATGCATGCTCAATAATCCAGGTAGAAAAATCTAAAAATGTTATGTCAGGTCCTTTGGACATCCAAAAAACAAAACAAAAAATAAAAATTGTAGAAGACAATTCTACGTTTTTTTTAAATTGTTGTTTTTTGAACGTTCAGAGGACATGACAACTTTTTTAGATTAAGCTGTACCGTTTACCTTCCCGCTAGCTACCAGTTTGACCAAATGTTGCATAATGTTATAGCCCAAGTATGTTAGCTCCTTAAAATACGTTTATTTTACATACCTCTAACAGTAGGTTCATTCGTCTGCATGGTATTCATCCGGTGCTTTCTGCAACGGTCAGACTCAGGCCTGCCACCGTTCATTTCAATTAATGCAACACGTGACAATGCAGGTTTTGCGTTGATTGCCACCATAGTGCCATGACCCGCCCCAGCCTTTCATTGGCTTATCATGATTTTTGAACTTACTAATCACAAATCATCAGTCTCTCAGTGCTAAATACAGTACAAACGTCTGTATCGGTTCGTAACCATGGTGACTGGTTGCTTCAGTATTCCAGAGCATGAACAGGTATCGTCCATTAAACCAATAGTTTAAATAATTTCTGTAAGGTTAGATACAGCAATGCCGAAAAGAAGACTTGTTATACCTGATACAGAGGAAAGAGAGTGGCTGCGGCAAAACATTCCTACCCGTACATTAACAAGATGGAAGAAAAAGGTATGTGTGCTCCCTGAACGCATCTAATAAGTGATGTCAGCGTTATTCATTAATACATAACGTCTGTTTTATTAGGAAAATCAAGAGAGCTTTGACTGATGGAAAACACACCATGCAACACCATGTAAGTGCAAAGTATTTATTGTCCTGAATTATTTAATAGTTCAGTACAACATCACACTATTTAAGCCAGATGAGGTTTATCACATATTGTTTTGATTCATGCACTGAAATATGGGCTTGTTCTAGCTTTTTTGTGATTGACACGCAAACACATACACACATATATATATGTACATATATATACATATACATATATATATA
>JBBPBX010019997.1:17738-30378 GCA_038048925.1 Garcialebias charrua | reverse complement strand
AGAAATGACTGAAACAAGTTACTCGTCATTACCAGATGTTTTCACGTTGATCTGGGGGTAAAACATTTCTATTTTTGCAGTTGTTGGGTCCACATCGCAGACTAATCCCATTTTGATCCAATAAATGCGCGCGCGCGTGTGTCTGTGTGTGTATGCGCGCGTGTTAAGAGAGAGAGAGAGAGAGAGAGAGAGAGAGAAGAAGAGAAGGAGTTGGGAGGGTGGGAGGAGAGGGAGGGAGGATTGATCCGCGTCTGTTAAAATCTTGTTCTGGTTTTTCTTGGAGTGAGGTCTGTGCCTGATGCCGACGCGCCTCTCTCCTGCAGCCCCCCCCTCAACAAGAGCAGCTTATTGCTTTCTTTTTTTTAAGACAAAAAGAAAGGAACCTTGGATTTTTAATTTTTTTTTAAGAGAGAAAGATCTGCATAATAGCAGTGAAGTGGATGAAAGCGCGTGTTTTTGCGTTCTTTTCTGGTGTTTGAATGAAACAGGGAGATATACTGTATGGGGTGTGTGTGTGTGTGTGTGTGTGTGTGTGTGTTGGGGGGGAGCAGAGCAGATTTTGCTCCAGGGCTCGATCTGTCAGCAGCTTTGAGTAAACACGTTTTGCCTTAACTTTTTTTTTCTTATAGTGAGCTCCTCTGCCTTCTTCTTCTTTTTTTTTCTCAGAACGAGGAGACCTTTTGAGTTTTTCGCTCCCACTTCAGAGACATTGTTTAAACTTTAAACTTTTTTTTTTTTTTCTCAAATAAATAAAAAGATCGGATTGCATCTCCCCCCTTCAAACATTTCAGAGGTGATGTCATCGTGCTGCGCTTTGGCAGGTATATTGTGTGGAGGAGAGGGCGCGCGGAGGACCGCTGCAGCTTGAAGGGGAAGTCCATCAGGTGCAAAGTGCGGAATCAAGTCATTTCCTCGCTGTGTCGCGGGTGGCTGAGTTTGCCACCCAGTCGCAGCTGTTCCCATCCTCTCCATCCCACCCCTCCTTCATCGTTCTTTCCCTTTTTTTCTTTTTTTTTTAATCCCCTCCTGCTCCAAATCAGCACTCTGCAGATACTTTCTGAGCTGGACCTCATCATCACCTTGTGAACGCTGTTGGCCAGTGTCACTGAGCTCCAGCTTCATAAAGTGTGCGCGCAGACATGACCGAGGTGGTCTGGCGTTCCCCTGCGCGCGCAGACCGCCGTGTGATCCATCAGCCAGCCCAGGTAGCTCACCTCCAACAGCTTCAGCTCTGGCAGTAACGGGACTAAATCCTCCTCCTGGTCCTTCCTGTGTCCGGACCAAATACTCTTTTTTATCATCACACCAGTAGAGTTCATTTTGGACACCTGACTTTTGCGCTGGAACGCTGCGCACCGGATTACGCACTCGAGCCAAAGGGTCGGAAAGGTCATTGGTGTTGGGTATCATCGACGCGTGGACGCGCTTTCACCTGTTCCGTCAGCAATTTAGGTCCTAACCCCCCCCGCCCCTTTTTTTTTCTTTTCTTCCTGCACCTCTTCATCGTCCATCCCTCCACTGGTCAGCTGTGAAAGGTGGCCCTGCGGTCAGAGTGGCACACAGAGGGGCTTCTCACCCCTCCCTCCTCATCATCCTTGTCTGAACCTGCACAGTTACCCACGCCGGGAAGACCGGGGACACTTCGCCCCCCCCGATGCCAACAAGAGTGACCTGTAGCTCTTTGGCTCTGGACAGCATCCAGCAGATTCCCAGCGCGGGGGGAGACTCCTCGGACTGTCGGACTGGCTCACACCGAACGAGGAGAGTGTCTCTGGGCCAAGTTCCATAGTGGAGGGGGGAAGCAATGTGGCCCCTTCTTTCCACGTTGACCGTCTTGTAAGTTGAATGACTTGTTGTTTTCATGTAATCTAACCCCTCTTCTCAGGTTCTATCTGTTCGTTTGTTTGAAACTTTTTTCGGACAGTCTGAGTTGCAGACGAAGAAGATGACGGTTGCAATGTCAACGATTACATCACTCTTATAGAAAACGTGCAGTGGAGAGGGCCTGTTTTGATTGGCTGACAGTTCAGGGTCACGGGGTCAGCGTCAGCGTCGGGGCTATGTTACTCATAAAACCTGCCATAAACATCTCCATCATCTGCGTTTACTTCAGGGGATGGCTTATTTTCTTATTGCCATGAGAACTTGTTAAAAATGTTTCAGAAGTTGAGTCAAATAGCGCCGTTATCTTGGGGAAAAGGAAAACAATAAAATCTAAGGGATACAGATGGAAGGGGCCTGGGTTTGCCCATTTTAGGTGTGTCCTCTTAAAAGCCAATGGATTTGTTTGTTTTCCTTTGTTTCACCTGGTCCTCCCATGTGGCAGTCATCTCTAGATGCTTCTAATTCCTCGCACAACCTGAACAGGGTGTGTGCTGCTGCTCCTCTCTCAACCTCTCTCCACTTACTTAACATGGCTACATCTGTGTTCCTTTACTGCACTTCTTATTTTCTTTATAGATACAGTACTCAGATTAAAAGTATGAATTAATAAGTGATGAAGAATGGCACCCCTGGCATCTTTAGAAGACCACTTCTCCTTGTTTAGTCTGCTGGTTTTACTCAAGATCAGCCAATCGTCTCTGTTTATTTCCATCTCACCTATCGTCGTTACCGCAGCAGCTTTGCTTCCCTCTCGTGCCGTGATAATTTTTCAGTGAAGAAATTGGGGCTGTTAGTCATAACAACCTGTTAACAGTTTTCAGTTAAAGCTGCAGTGTGATGTCCAGTCGTTGCTGCATCCTGGGCCTTAAAGCCCCGCTGACATGATTTTTTAATTTTCATAAAATTGCTCAAAAATATATATCTTTTATCATTTAAATATGTTCATTTTTGCAAACAAAATGCTAAATCACTTTAATTTTGCTTTAAAAGTGATTTTGAACTTCAAGCCGTGTTTAGTCATGGGAAATCCAATTACACACGAACGCACCATCTGTGACGTAACACTGGGCAGAGGGCTCTGGTCTCTTTAATAGCGGACCATTTAAAACCCGACGAATTTATCAATCTATGTGAAGATTTGAGCTATTTGTCTTCATTTGGGGAAGCAGAAAATAGTTTGGGTGATGGACAGGGCCGGATTTATGCAGGGGCTTACAGGGGCTTGAGCCCGGGGCCCCGTGATTTTAGGGCCCCCCAGAGCCTCCGGCCCAGCCCCCTAAGTTTTTTTAAGCACGGATAGTCTCAAACACGTTGTCTCACAAAGGAGAAAACTGTTCTTGTTAGGTTTTATGTAAAACTGGATGATTTTATCTTTTATTCGCTTCAGCGCGGCCGGTCCCCTCCCGCTGCCGGCGGGGGAGGGGGGGTGCGCGCAGCCGGTCCCCCACCCACCGCTGGTGATAAGGAAGAGAAAGTGGAGGTGGAGGTGAATGGAGAAATAAAAAGTGCAGGAACGGAGGCAAAGGAGCTGGTGTAGGAGAAAGCAGGGGCGGCTGTAGAAGAAATGGAGCTGGGGCCCCCCAAACCAGGTGAAGAAACAAGGGAAGAGAAAAAATGAAGTTGCTGCAAGCGTGTTGCAGGGAAGTTTGTGTTGAAGTCCAGGCAACAATAGCTATTCAGTGATTTTATTTTGTGATGGAAGCATCATATTCTAGTTTCAAACCCTAACATGTGGTTTTGTATTTAACCAGTTCAGGGTTGTTTGTAGTTTGTGACAACTGGCATATTAAAGTTGTAAGTTGTGAAAACTTACTATTCAGTCATTTTCTGCTCATCATCTGAACCAAAGCAAAACAAACAAACATATATATATATATATATATATATATATATATATATATATATATATATATATATATATATATATATACACACATACACACACACACACACACGCACGCGCACACACACACACACACACACACACACACACACTCCGATATATATATATAAAAATATGGGCCCCCCAAGATGACTCAAGCCCAGGGGCCCCCATCCTCCTAAATCCGGCCCTGGTGATGGAACAAGAAGCAACAGGATCTAATTTAGGTCTGATGCTGTATCAGACTTACCTTCATGTCGAGCTGCTCATGCACTGTGACAAGCCCAGAGCTCTGCCCGGTGTGACATCACAGATGGTGCGTTCGGGTGTAATCAGATTTCCCATGATTAAACACGGCTTGAAGTTCAAAATCACTTTTAAAGCAAAATTAAAGTGATTTATCGTTTTGTTTGCATAAAGGAACATATTTAAATGATAAAATATATATATTTTGAGCAATTTTATGAATAGTAAAAAAGTCATGTCGGTGGACCTTTAACGCTGCTACAAGGCCCGCTTGAAGAACATGAACTGTGCTGAAGGCCGGTGCTTGAGCACTGGTGAACCACAGTAACCACTACACACGGTTGAAACCGCTGCTCCGTGCCGAGTCCCCCCTGGTCGACTGCTCTGCCCAGCCTGTGGTGCTGAGGCCTGCTGGTCTCACCACAACCTCCATATGGTTGATCTTCTGGGACACAGGTTTATGATGTCAGATGGCTGCTTGTTTTGGCCGCCCGCCCAGGCACACCGGGCTTTCCCTCTCTCCATACCTCTTTCTGTCTTTATTCTTCCTGACTTTTTTTGTTTTGTTTGTTTTTTACTCTGCACTCTTTTATTTTCTCATTTTCTCATCCATCCCCCCCCCCCACCACTGGCCGATCCCGTCTTCCTCTTTCCTCTCCCGTTCTTTCTCTCTCTCTGTAGCTGGCATAACATGGAGTGTCTGTGGTTTGTGTGGGAGCGGGGGAATCCAGTGCTGAGGCACTTTTCCTACAGCGTCCTCGGCAGCGGTGCTGCTGTGGTGTTTTAACAGCTGAGAGTCCTCACAATGCACAGGCACTCAAGGTTTTTCAGCTGCGCAGGCAAAAAAAAAAAAAGCGAGGGCCAACGCTCCACTGCGCTTCCCAGGATGTCTGCATCTATTAGGGACAACTGCAGGAGCCAACGCACCAGCTATGGAAGATAAATGTTGAGACAGGAGGAGTGAAAAGCGAGAGGAAACCAGAAGGTTGTGATGGCACGTGTCCGGAGGCAGTGGCATGTGTTACGATGTTCAGTGTAACACACCTAACACTTTCCATTCTTTGTTTGTTTTTTGTCTTCTCCTCATGTCTCTCCACACCTCCATCTTTAATTTCACCACTTTTCTCCTTCTTTTGAAATATGCAACCCCAGTGTGTTATATACAGTATTTTCTGGTGTATAGGTCGCACCTGTGTATAGGTCGCATTGTCCAATTATCACCAATAGATTGGAAAAATCCCTAGATAGGTCGCACTGGTGTATAGGTCGCACCTACGTTTAGCTCTGCTGCAAATGTCTGCCACAGGAGCGCACAGCAAGGCTTTTAAGAAGATTAACACTTAAAAACAATTATTTGTTTGATAAAAATTATAGCAAATATATGTCTGAGCTGAACTTTTCCTTAATAAATGAACGTAATTGTGAAATGAGCTGGATTTAAAAATTTGTTTCACCGAAAGTGATAACAAGCCAAATATAGGTCGCACCTGATTATAGGTCGCAGGCCTTGAAAAAACCAATAAAAGGTGCGACCTATACACCTGAAAATACGGTACATATTTTTAATCTTGAACCCATCTTCTCCATCTCACATCTGCCAAATTCCGTCAGATGTGATCTCTGTTCTCCTCGGTCCTCTTCGACTTCACTTCTCCACGTCGTCTCACTCTCTGCCGGTATAACGTTGTGCGTCCACCTTCCTTTTCTCTCTGCTATCTCCCTCTCTCAGCATGTCTTTTGCTTTGGTCCAGCTGTCAGCTGTCTGCTCCTCCTGTGTACACACATTTAGCCTGCACACATCTGCACATCTGTGTGCGTACCCATGACAGTGTGGAGGAGTCGCCTCACTAACCCTAAACATAAAGAAAGATTGGAGGCAGGGAACGATAGGAGAAAGACAGAGTGAACAGAAAGTCGGGAAGGGAAAGATAAGTCCAGGGAGGACTGCAAGCCAGAGAAAGAGAGAGAAGAGGCATGCTGAAAGATAGCAAAAGACGAGGTGGAGAAAGACGAAATTCGAAGAATTGCTTTTCAGCCCACACACTAGGTTCTGAACTTCATCAAGTGTTCAGCCACTAATTCAGCGCTGTTCAAGGACTGCCAGAGAGGATTTTGCAACAAAATCACTCCCCTACTAAAGTTGTAAATAATGGGATACATTAAAGGTCAAGGTCTACATGTCAATTAAGTGAGAAGAGTATACATTTTAACTGTAGCCAGCTGTTTCTTTCAAAGTTGCACCTAAGAGTTTAACAGGATGGACAAAGCTATGAAATAATGCATCTTTTTTTTTTCGTTTTGTTTTACTGTGCAGACAAATGCTTCATAACTCTGTGAACCGCCTCAACTCGAACGGATTCTTCCACGAATGGTTTTTCGTGCTCTCACTTATTCGCCGCATCTCTAAATGTAAAACCACAATCCGCTGTTCTCGAAAGCCACATCACAGCTGAGTGAGCACCTGTAGAGTCCGGCCCAGCTGTCTACACACGCGGCGCAGCCAAATGAGTCTGCCCACTTCCTCAGATGTCCCAACCAAAGCGTGCTCTACTTGTCTCGGAATGTTTGCCGTTTTGCTATGGTCCCGTCGGGTCATTTGCAGGCCAAGGTTTTGGAGTGGCAAAAGTCAAAGGCGGGTCAAAAAGTGGGTTCAGACAGAAGGCTGGTAGCGCTACTATAAACACAGCTCTGGGTGTTGTCTGTATTCCAATTCCTGGACATCTGCCTGTCTGTGTGTCAAGCTGACGAGCCAATCTCACGCCCAGCAGTGTGAATAATCACCCAAGAAGGAAATGAGATGTTGAACAGAGAGCAGAGGGGGGAAAAAAGAAATGGAAATCATGGTGTCATGCCCGCCTTCTCCCACATTCAATATTTCTAAAGTCATCTGTTTCTGTTTTTTTTCTAGATGTATCCAGATGTTGCTGGTGATGTGCAATCCGTTGCAGGTGAGGGTCAAGAAGGCATGCCAAGAAAAGTGGTTTCTGTAGCGTAAAGGACAAGTCATTTATTGTTTTACACACGCAGCTCTTCAAATATGTGCACAGCTCTCTGCCAAACGTTTGGATGTGCTCGCGTTTGTTTCCAGCAGGTACTCGGTGTGGATGGGGTCAACTTCAGTGTGCACGTGGAGAACCAGACGCAGGTGCGAGACACCATGAGTCGGAGGCATCACCGCGTCTACCAACTTTACAGCCGCACCAGTGGAAAGCACGTCCAGGTGCTGGGACGCAGGATCAGCGCCAGAGGAGAGGATGGAGACAAATATGGTAAGACAGACAAACACATGGAGTTGGTGGAGAATTGCCCCAACTTTTAAACCCTGGATTTGCACCGTTCTCTCGTGCGCACACACTCAAAACCATCCAACAAGTACAAAGACTTAAAGGTTGACCAAATGCATGCATGGATGGAGACAGAATGCAGGCGCGCAGGCACACACACACACACAAAAGCACCACCACACACACCTCCCCAGGCTTTGATAGAAGGTCAGTGAAGCTTGTCTGGGGAGTACAAAGAACTCATCGACTGGGTGCTGACTCAAGGATTCACAATGGAGCAAAAGACTGAGACAGAGGGGAAAAAAAAGGTGGTACTGAAAAAAAAGTGTGGGCAAAAGAAGGAAGCCTGGCAGGTAGAGTGTTAGAAAGTCATCGTCTCCATCGATCCTTCCATTGATTTTTCATCCTTCCTGTTGTCTCCTCTGGATTTCAAACAGCAGGCTTCTTCTTCCCCCCATTTCCTCAATCTTCCAACGCGGTCTGTCCATCCCCCACATCTTTTGCTCACTTCGAATGGCTAACCAATTCTTAAACATGCACAGAAATATTAGAAAGAAAAGCAATCAGGAAAAAAAAAACCATTTTTCTTTTTATGTATTATTCCCATTGATGAGCATACCAAATCTCTGGTTTTTAATGTCATGCCAAACAAGGGATCACACGTTTGTTTATTCACCGGTTCGGTTTTAATTTCATTTGAAAATAAGACGAGCTGACCCAGAGCCGATCCATTACTGCAACGACGCACTTAAGCTTAAGGTTTAGAGATTGGGACGGGAAAGGTAGAGCAAGTGCATAGCAGTGTAAACATGAAGTGTAAGTGCAGACAGGAGATGAGAGTTGGGGGAAGAGGGTGCGAGAGAGAGAGAGGTATTGATTTCATCTGACCCCTTTGTTGACTAAGGTCATGTAGGAACCATTTTAGGGATTTATTTTTAAACAGGCACAACCGCTCCTTCAAACGGTGCAGTTAGTGAAGCGGCAGCCTGCTTCCTGGAAGGATAAGCACGCATCACCTGCACACATCCTCACACACAAACACAGGGAGGGGCGCAAGAGCACATGCACACACACCCTAAAACAAGATCACAATGTTTTCCTGTTCCCCTCAGCCCGCTGCGTTACCTTTTATATTTTTTATTTTACTTGTGTTTTTTTCCCCCAAAAAGTGGTCAGCGGCCTTCTACGTCCATGTGTGTGATCAGCCTTATCTGACCACCATCTGTCCAGTCAGGAGCGTTTACATCTGTCTGTGATTTATCAGCACAGTTAACAACAACCATGAATCCTAAAACAGTGACACAGCGTGAGCGCTCTATCAGGTTTTAAAGAGCTGGTTTAAATTTAATGCTGGCAGGTAATCTGAGCTATCAGCGTGACACTTGGCAGTACGTCGGTCTGTCAGTGTGAGCTAGCGTTTGGCTGTTGGAAGAAATGCAGGCAATACAAGAAATCTTAAATGTTGACATCTTTACATTTTTGTGTTGAAATTTGTGCACTATAAAACAAAAACCTGCAACGTGTCTGTAAGAATAAGCTTAATATGAAATGTATGAACAAAAAGATTTGGCCACACCTGACCGTCACAACAACAGGGACTGTATACTTGGTCTCCTTTTTGCAGCCAGAAGAGCCTGCACTCTTCTTGGAAGGCTTTCCACGATGTTTTGGTGTGTTTCTGTGGGGAAATTGTGTTCATTTATCCTGTGGACATTAAAAAAAGTGATGTTCATGGACAGGATCTCAAGGCACAGTCGTGGAGAGGAGGGTGTTTGGCTTGTAAACCTCAGGGTCTCATCTTTGCTTTGTGTGGACGATGTACCGTACTTTCCGCCCGATAAGTCGCACCGCCCTATAAGTCGCATCAGTCCAATTATGTCCAATAAAGTGGAAAAAGCCTTAAATATGTCGCTTCACCCTATAAGTCGCATCTATTATGCGTCACTGCTGACGCGTCGCGTATGTTACGCGTCACTGCTGACAACCCGGAAATGGCCACAGGAGCGTGCACGATAGGACTTTAACAAGAGCAACACTTAAAAACAATTATTTGTTTGCTGAAAATTAAAGCAAAGATGTGTCTGAGCTGAAGTTTTCCTTAATAAATGCTCGTCAAATCAGCTGAATTAAAAAATAGTTTTGCTACGTCGGTGCTGCGAAGCGTGCACGCGCAGCGAGCAGATACTCTTCATTTCTTTAAAATGTAACAAGATATACACCTTATAAAAATATATACAGTATTTGTTTGCTGGCATTATAGCAAAAGTGTTTCTGAGCTTAACTTTTCCTTTAAAAACTAACGTAATGTTCAAATCAGCTGGATTTAAATTGTTTCGCTTTGACGGTCTTCCAACAGTGCAAGCGCGCTGCCAAAATAAATTATAAATAAATCGAATTTTAGCTCAAACATCTCCTACAGTTAAAAGGTTGTAAATGTCCATCCAGTGATCACTTTCTGTAAGTTTCATCAAAATCTGTCCTGTGGTTCTTGAGCTATTTTGCTAACAGTAAAACACTGAGCTAACAGTAGTTCAGACCTCCAGAGAGCAGGAGGCCGTGCTGCGACAGAGTGAGTCCGACCAGATGAGTCTGCTGTCGGACACATGAGCTGGGAACGGTCGGTGGACCCTAGCGGCCGAAAGTGGTACTGCTCCATTTTTTTCATCAGAATGAATGGAAACGGTCATATCTCTGCCAAAAATTGGTCTAAAATATGGGGGGGAAATCCCTAAATATGTCGCTTCGCCCTATAAGTCGCAGGGCATGCAAATTAGGCAAAAAGGTGCAACTTATAGGCCGGAAAATACGGTAGTTCTGTTGTCATCTTTGGACCAAGAACTTCAGCATGCACTGTTGCAGTTCGCAGTGGAGTGAAGCAGCTAGGATGAGATCCAAATCCACCAAGTCCAACGCCATGGTTCATGAGTCGAATGTCTCATCCATGTCAGGGGGGAGTCTTTGCCTCAGGTGGAGGAGTTTAAGTATCTTGGCATCTTGTTCAGATGGACTGACATAATGGGGCCTCATCCTCAGTAATGAGGGTGTTGTTTTGTCAGTTGTAGTGAAGAAATACAGTAGTTGAGTTGACAGGTGAAACTCTTGATGGTCCATCTGTATCCAGGACCAAGATGGGGTAGAGGTAGGGCAGCCGACTTGGGACCAGAAAGTTGCAGTTCGACTTCCTGCCATTCCCACAAGTCGTGGTGTCCCTGAGCAAGACACCTAATCCCTAACTGCTCCCTGGGCATAGCTGTCCACTGGGTGTGTCTCTTCATGTGTGATGGATTAAATGCAGAGAAGTAATTTCACCATTGTATGGGAACATACAGTGATGACAACACAATACTCCCTAAGTTGAGGTGGTTCAGGTATTCAATTAGGATGTCTCCTGGTTGCCTCCTGTTGGAGGTTTTCATGGGCATGTCCCACTGGCAAGAGGCCATGGAGCAGACCCAGAACTTGCTGGAGAGACTGTGTACCTTCTTTGGCCTGGAAACACCTCGGGGTCTCAAGAGGAGCTGGAAAGTGTAGCTGGGAAGAGGAATGTCTGGGTTTTCTCTACTGAACCTGTTGCTTCTGCAACCCAACTGGAAAAGCAGGTAGAAGATGGAGAAGGAGCTGGAGTCACTGATGTTGGACCAGAACTGATGTTGGACCAGCTCAACCGACGATGCCATCTCCTCTGCCCTTCACACAGCTCTCACACATCTGGACACGAAGGACTCCTATGTTAGAATGTTGTTCATCGACTTCAGCTCGGCATTTAACACCATCATCCCCCAACAGCTCATCCATAAACTGGACAGTCTGGGGCTGAACACCTCAATGTGTAACTGGCTGCTAGACTTCCTGACCGGGAGACCACAGACAGTACGGATCGGGAGTAACACATCTAGCACCATCACATTGAACACAGGGGCCCCACAAGGATGTGTGCTGAGCCCCCTTCTATTCACCCTGCTAACACATGACTGCACACCATCGTACAGCTCCAACCACTTCATCAAGTTTGCGGATGACACAACAGTGGTAGGTCTCATCAGCAACAACGATGAGACGGACTACAGGAACGAGGTGAGCCGCCTGGCCTTGTGGTGCGGACACAACAATCTCACTCTCAACGTGGAGAAGACAAAGGAGATTGTTGTGGACTTCAGGAAGAGGGATGCCCAACATCCTCCTCTGACCATCAACAGCACCGCAGTGGAGAGAGTGGACAGCACCAAGTTCCTGGGAGTGCACGTCTCAAAGGACCTGTCCTGGAGCAGGAACACTGCAGCACTGGCAAAGAAGGCTCACCAGCGTCTCTACTTTCTCCGCAAGCTGAAAAGGGCTGGAGCTTCAACCCCCATCATGAGCACCTTCTACAGAGGTGCCATAGAAAGTGTCCTGACCAGCTGCATCACTGTGTGGTTTGGTGCATGTACTGCATCCTGCCGCAAGAGCCTCCAGCGCATTGTGAGAGCAGCTGAGAAGATCGTGGGCACCTCCTTGCCCTCACTGCAGGACTTACACAGCAAACGCCTCACTCGGAAAGCCCACCGCATGGCAGGTGATCCCACACACCCACTACACAGCTGCTTCAGACTGCTGCCATCAGGAAGGAGACTGAGGAGTCTCCAGGCTCGAACCAGCAGACTGAGAGACAGCTCTGTTCATCAGGCAGTCAGAATGCTAAACACTCTGCCTGCTCTGCCTCCCCTCCCATTTGAACTGCCTTAACACTAAAACTTTCTCACACATTACCACACAACACAAAGATTTTAACACTAGACTCTGTGTCATCAAACGGGTTTTCACTAAACTCTCGGTCATGTGCTCATACAGTTTGCACTACTTCTCATACTTGCACTAATGTCTGTATTACATCACTGCCTATAATCATAATACTGTTTACATTCTCTGTTTACATTTATTAATACTGTTTACTTTTATTACTACTGCTTACATGTAATTACTACTGTTTACATTTATTTACACTACTCTAATATCTACACCACTGCTGGTACATATACAGTGTGCTCTGAACGGTCTTATTTAGGGATGCCCAATGTGCCTTACTGCATATGCCACTTTTTGCCTCTACAACAACATCAACTACTACCTCATACATATACTGTGTACATTGACTCATACGCTGCTTTGCCACTTTGCAAATGTCAATGCTAGAAACCTTTAGTTTATTTTAGTTATACTTTTTATACTCTTTTTTTTATACCACTATGCAAAAAAAAAAAAAAAAAAAAAAAAAAACAACTCAGGACAGTGTTAGTTTTACTATTTTTATGCTTATGTCTATTATTATATGTTTCAGTGTTTCAATGTTTAGATGTTTACTGTTGCA
>JBBPBX010019997.1:5309-17060 GCA_038048925.1 Garcialebias charrua | reverse complement strand
CCGTATTTCCGGCCTATAAGTCACAGTTTTTTTAAACTAATTTTCATGTCCTGCGACTTATGGGGCGAAGCAACATATTTATGGATTTTTTCCCATATTTTAGACCAATTTTTGGCTGAGATATGACAGTTTCCATTCATTCTGACGAAAAAAATGGAGCAGTACCACTTTCGGCCGCTAGGGTCCACCGACCGTTCCCAGCTCATGTGTCCGAAAAAAGCCTCCTCTGCTCGGACTCACTCTGTCGCAGCCCGGCCTCCTGAACTCTGGAGGTCTGAACTAGTGTTTGTTAGCAAAATAGCTCAAGAACCACACAACAGATGTTGATGAAACTTACAGAAAGTAATCACTGGATGGATATTTACAACCCTTTACCTGTAGGAGATGTTTGAGCTAAAATTCGATTTATTTATAATTTATTTCCGCGACCGTTTGGAGGACGTCAAAGCGAAACAATTTAAATCCAGCAGATTTGACCATTATGTGAATTTATTAAGGAAAGGTTAAGCTCAGGAACACATTTGCTATAATGTCAGCAAACAAATATTTTCTTAAGCGTTTATTTTGCTAAATTTTAAAGAAATGCATCAGTCCCACCCATGCGCGTGCTCGTAGCGAACAAAACAAATAATTGTTTTTACCGTGTTAATCTTGTTAAAAGTCCTTCCGTGCTCGCTTCTGTGGCCGCCATTTGCAGCAGGGCAAAACACCGGGTTTCCAGCGGTGACGCGTAACATACGCGACGCGTCAGCGGTGACGCATAATAGATGCGACGTATACGGAGGTGCGACACGTTTGGATTTTTCCAAGTTATTGGACATAATTGGACAATGCCACTTATGGGGCGGAAAATACGGTTATTTCCATATTTAAAGCTTTTAATTATTGAAAATATTGAAGTCTCATGTGGCCTCGTCAAACAAAAATAAACAAATCAAACAGTAACTTTCAAAAAAGAGTTTAGCTTTAATCAAACAATTCAATTGAATCTGTTCTGATTGCAAAATTATTTTTTTAATGAGCGTCTAATATGTGAGAGTGAGCAAAGGATTGCTCAGCTGTAAAAATACAAAAACAGCAAATAAATAAATAAATAACTCAGACAGAAGAAGCCACAGTTGAGAGACACGTGGAGGAAATGTGTGCTCAAATGATACAAATCAAATACAATTTTCCGCTTTTTCGAGACCACAGAAAGGCATCTTAGTCACAGGTGTGGATAAGGTTGGTGCAGACTGCTGAGCGTGTAGTTTTGACTCAATCATTAATGAGCAGCCAGAGATGAAAAGCCTGCAGCAGTTAAAGGCTGGTGTAAAAGGCGGAGGAGTGGAGGACAATTAGTGTTTAAACTGTCCCATGGAGGGAAATACAACACTGGAGCTGAAAAATGTGAGGTTGCAATTATCTGCTGGAAAATGATCTTGGTTTATTAGTATTCATGGAACTGCACAGGTCTTGAATATTCATGTTTTAGTTGGATGCAATGAGAGACCGAGCAGAAACATTTAATAAATGTCAAATTCATGGGTGTGTGTAATTGGGAAGAAAATATTTTGTTTTCCTTCTCAAGGCTTTCTCCTAAATCAATTTAACATCTAGAAATCCTTGAAGGAATGTATTTTGCCCACCACCTTTCATGATAGAATACTAGACCGGTGGCTTCCAGCCCTGGTCCTCGAGGAACACTTTCCTGAATGTTTTGATTGTTTTTCTGCTCCAGCTCACCTGATTCAATGATTTACTTACTCAAGTTCAGCAGAAGACTGTTAATCACTCATTCATTGAGATCAAGTGTGTCAAAGCAGGGAAACAGCTAAAACATGCAGGATGGCGTTCCTCAAGGA
Source organism: Garcialebias charrua (assembly GCA_038048925.1). Classification (NCBI taxonomy): domain Eukaryota; kingdom Metazoa; phylum Chordata; class Actinopteri; order Cyprinodontiformes; family Rivulidae; genus Garcialebias; species Garcialebias charrua. Next base: position 15,216 of record JBBPBX010019997.1, on the reverse strand, counting down.
CCAGGGTTGGGGACCATTATATTTGACCTCAAGCTGAGAAATAACAGTTTTAGTTGTTATGGCCAAACCTTGAAAATACCATTATGTGCAATCCTATACAATATCTCAATGGGATCTCTTCATGCTTGGAGTATGGGTTATGAATGACTCTCAGCTACTACCACACACCAAATTACAGCTCAGTTTATTTCAAATTGACTGAGTTATATTTGTTTTGTAAGGACTGTTAGCTGTGGTGGCCATCTTGAACTGGCTTGATGTCAAAAGTTGATCAATTGTAGATGTACAGTCAATAGGCACTGTACTTTCTGATAATTTCACTGAAATTTGTCCAGTTGTTCAAAATATGTTTTGCTACCAGTGAAAGAGGATTGACTTTGAAAGCTTAGGGTTTATACAAAGATATCACGCAATGTACTGTGGTCATAGAATGTGTTGTGAATAATGCTCAGCTACTGCCACATCTAATTTTAGTTAATTATCTGTAAAAAAAAAAACTGTCAGAGTTATAGCCATTTTGATGTTTTCTAGGGTTGGTTGACTGTGGCGGCCATCTTAAATTTGATTGACTCCAGAGGGTATTCAGTAGTAGATGTCAACTCAATCATTTTGTTCTGGAATTTTCATTAAAACTGATTAATGAGATATTTTGCTAACTTTACAAACAAACAAACAAGCAAGCTCCAGTAGTTACCATCTTAACAAATAATGCTTTTCTGAAACCTTCTGAGGTTTGACTCTGTGAAAGTAAAAACCTTTAGAAAATCTCATTTCACATGTCTACGGTAATACTCAGTCACTTGTCATTGTGGCCCAGCTCGAGGTCTCCGCCACAAGATGCTTTCTTTACGGTACTTACCAAACCTCTTGCGGGTCCACCAGTGTGGCTCTTTGAACGTGGTGAACCTGACGTCGGAGTGCAACCTCAGTCTGTCATACAGGTCCGTTGTGCCACACTTTGGTTGGCCGATAATGTAGAAGAAAGGAAGACACCGCATGCGGTAGGGTTTCCTGCTGCGATGCAGCAAGTGGTCATGGAAAGTATTCCTCAAGTGCTGGAAAACTGTCCGGAAACGCCGCGAGTACCGCCCATACAAATTAGTCCTGTACGGGTCTGAGGTTATGTTGCCGGTGAATTCTTCATACCAGCAGGGGTTCTTGATCCCGGGCAGGAATTTGTGAGGAATGACAGAAAACATCTGTTAAGAGAAAGAAAGATTTACTGCGTCGCACTGTTTAATCCTCTTATTTTAAGACACATTTCAGACAAAGTCTTCTGCATTGTCTCTGAAAAGGCTGCTCTGTGAAGGAACACAGTTTTTTTTTTTTGTCATTTTTCACACACACATAAGAAAAAGAAATGTCTAAACCTTTTGAAAGCTTATCAGGATGCAGAATGTTGTTTTGTCTGGAGAAGAAATGAATTATGAGCCAATAACCTGCTTTTAAGGGGGCAAGTTTGACTGAATATATAGAGCTGAAGAGACCGATTTAGAACCTTGAGTTTGCACTTGGATGCTCACTTTTTCATGTGATTTATGGCAGCATCAGAAGAAGAGTTATAGCCCAGTTACATAACTCATTTGTTGGTATTCAGTGAGTGTCTGAAGCTCCATCAACTTGAGTCTTTACTGTGGCAGCTCTGATGGATCTCCTCTGCTGGCACTTCCATTGAAGGAAGCTTTTAGTCGTCATTCCAATAGCTAACCTTCAAAATCACTTGAGCTGAGGTCAGAAAACTCAATCTCAGCCACTCCATGTGACCGAGGCTGTTACAGTGAGCAGGCAATTGTTTAATTGCATTAAGGATAATTGTGGCTATGATTCATTAAACTGACAGAGATGTTTTATTTCCTCAGTGTTTATCACAGGTTGCAGAGTTATAGTGCCCTGAAAAAGTGGTTAAGTCCCTTAACTTTTACACTTTGTTGTGATAATATGTTTTTTTATTGATGTTTGGTGTTATTCCTCTAGACCAGGGGTCTGCAACCTGCGGCTCTGAAGCCACATGCGGTTCTTTGGTCTCTCTGCAGTGGCTCTTTCAAGCTTTGATCAAACTAACACAAAACTGCATTTTATTGGTTGTTATACCAACAGCAAAAAAGTTAAAATCAGCTGTTTTAATTTTTCAATTTTTATTTATTTATTTATTTGTCATTTCTTTTGGAAATACAGTATGTGAATACTTATTTTGACAGAGTGCATTCCGGTAACTGCTTGGAGTTGGTAACTCTCAGCCTTACTAATAATAAAGTTATCAACAAATATGACGGCCTTGAATAAATAAAACTTATGATGGGTATGTAATCTGAAAATAATTATATAAACACTCATTTTAAACACAACAGCCACTACGAGCTTCCTAATATCACACATGAGCTACCTCTTCAAGTAAGCATGTTCACGTCCACTCTTAAAAAAATCTCTGCACCTAAAGGGGAGGAGGATACAGGATGCTTGAGAGAATTGGAGCGTGCACTATTCACACAAGGAGAGAGATATTGGTCAAGCTACTTCTCTTAGATGTTTAACAACCCATTAAAATAAACCAGAATGCAGGAAATGGCATCTACTTTATTCAAAATTTTCCTGGGGAGGACCCTTAGATCCTCCACTCAGCTATTTGTGTTTTGGCATCGTTTAGTTTACAAATTAAGCACCAACTTTAACTTTATGCTTGATTTTTTTTATACTTGGTTTTTTTTCCACAATTGAAAAACATCACATTGGTCTGCATTGTTTATAGTACTTTTTTAAACAAATTGTAAATAAAAAGCAACACATTTTTCATTTATTTTTACCGTATTTTCTGGTGTATAGGTCGCACCTGTGTATAGGTCGCACCTGTGTATAGGTCGCACCATCCAATTATCACCAATAGATTGGAAAAATCCCTAGATAGGTCGCACTGGTGTATAGGTCGCACCTACATTTAGCTCTGCTGCAAATGTCTGCCACAGGAGCGCACAGCAAGGCTTTTAAGAAGATTAACACTTAAAAACAATTATTTGTTTGATAAAAATTATAGCAAATATGTGTCTGAGCTGAACTTTTCCTTAATAAATGAACGTAATTGTGAAATGAGCTGGATTTAAAAATTTGTTTTGTCGAAAGTGATAACAAGCCGTATATAGGTCGCACCTGAGTATAGGTCGCAGGCCTTGAAAAAAACATAAAAAGGTGCGACCTATACACCGGAAAATACGGTACCCTTCTTTACAAGAATCTGTCTTTTCTTGTATTTTAATTTGTAAAAATTTCAATAAATGTTAAAAATCATTACATATTTTTCACTTTATGGCACTGGTCTCAAAAGCCCCCTCCAACAAACCTAAAGTGGCCCATGGGCCACCACTTGATATCACAGTTATAGCAGGTTGTTGCCGCTGGACACAACTAATTTAGTGAACGGAGGTGAAAAAATGGCTCTTTTGATCGTAAAGGATGCAGACCCCTGCTTTAGACTTTTGTGATTCTTGTGTTCATTTTACTTGCTTGTGTTTCCTGCCTTCCCCAGAGTTTCTCCCCCTCATGTTCTTCACCTGTTCCCAATCCCAAGCAGGTGTTCATCATTGTGTCTCGTTAGTGTCTCTTTAAGTTCATCATCTCTGTGTTTCCACCTCGTCCGTGGATTGTGTTTCTACACAGCCATTTGTGTTCAGCTCCTCTGTGTGCTCTGGATTTTTTCAGTGTTTAGCTGCCAAGTCAGCCCTTGCTTTTGTTTAATTAAATGGATCCTTTATTTTACCTTAAAGATTTCCCGAACTCTGTCTGCACTTGGGTTCAACGCTTCGCTGAACATGCTATTTGTAAGGTGTTACAGCTGCAAACCTCTAAATGGTTTACAGAGATTTTACTGTATGTGCACTAAATAGTACACATTTGTGAAGTGGAAAGAGAATGATACCCTGTGGCTTTTAAACCTCAAAATGCATTACAGCAAAGACTGGTTCATCCCAAAGATCCAGTCCTCCGGCACAAACAGGGTAATATTGTGTATGCTGTTCAGTGTCAGGAGGGCTGTGATCAGTCTTATATCGGGGAAACTAAACAGCCACCGGCCAAAAGGATGGCCCAGTACAGAAGATCAACAGCATCAGGCCAGGACTCTGTGGTCTACACTCATCAGGCCAGTGGTCACTCATTAAGGGATGAAGATGCTCACATCCTTGATAGAGCGGATTGATGGTTTGAGAGAGGAGTCAAGGAGGCCATCTTTGTGAAAAGAAACCGTCCATCATTAAACGGGGGCGGGGGCCTGCATGTCTAATTGTCGTCTTCTTACAATGTTGTTATTGCTAGTATCACTCAGCCCCCTGTGAATAGCAAGTGGCCATCAGAGTGACATTGCAGTATATTTATTATGTCAAAAGGGGAATTGAAATATATTTCTGTCAGTATTATATTTGTTATGCTACTGAGAGTTGTGAACACCTACGGTCTGCAGTATAAATGCATATTAAACCGATGCAGAACCTTTATTTCCGGGTTTTTGGCAACAAACCTGACACTTGATTGCTTACATCAAGGATGGCAGTATTATTGGCTTAGAGGCTGGCCACGTGGGTAAGTCCTATGAGTGGAGATGACGACACCAACAGAGTGGCCAATCTCTGAAGAAAAGTGTGTGGCTTGCTGTGAAACAGTCTGTTGGTGCTAGATGGCAGACGGCATGTGAGTTGTGATTTTTACTTATCTGTACAATAAACATGCAATAATATTGTGCCCATTTGTTTCAGAGCCTGCTTCAGACCTTTGAATGACGTAACAAGAGCACTAACGTTAAGCTAATGGTCTTATCATGTGAACAGCTAGTTTTGGCTGTCAACAGCAAACTTGTTGCTCCACTGTAGCCGTTTTCGCATTGCACAGCCCTCAACGGCCTGGCCCGCCCTGCCCCGCCTTCTAACCCGGGTTCGGCATGTTCGCATTTTCCTTTTCCGCCCCGGGTCCGCCGTCGTTTTGGAACCATCTCCACCGTGGTTCTGATCGGGCCGAGCTCCCGGGCCCAGTTTGACGTCATGTACTGCTCACATTTGATTCGTTGTTTGCAGCAGGGGCTGGACTCGTTCTAACAACAACCTCAGCGCTAGCTGAATTTCATTAAAATTTAACTACAGAAACCCCTAAAAAAATTGTTAGCTGAATATATATATTAGTGTTTCTGACTTTAATTTTTGTTAATAACTGATTACAAATCAGCTTATGTTAGAACGTAAATAACACGAAGCGCGCACCCATTTCCGCCTTTCAGCGTAACCTGAATGTCATTAAAATATAACTAATATTGTCTAACTCCTACGTGTAGCTAGAATGTTAAGAGGGGTGATTCCTTTATAGGTAAAGTGGACTCCTAAAAAACCAATCTGCTGCCGTGGCTCAGAGGGATTGCGCTCGGCTATTACACTCTACATTTTATCTTGACCCGGGGAAGCGGGTTCGCTTCCCACCTGGTACAAGTTATTTTACGTTTGTCTTTTATTGGAGTAAATAAAAAGGAGTTGTGTTAACCAAACAAACTCCTTTTTATTTACTCCAATAAAAGACAAACATAAAATAACTTGTACCAGGTGGGAAGCGAACCCGCTTCCCCGGGTCAAGATAAAATGTAGAGTGTAATAGCCGAGCACAATCCCTCTGAGCCACGGCAGCAGATTGGTTTTTTAGGAGTCCACTTTACCTATAAAGGAATCACCCCTCTTAACATTCTAGCTACGCGTAAGGAGTTAGAGATTATTAGTTATATTTTAAAACCCTGGCTGCGCGCAAGAGTTAGACAATATTAGTTATATTTTAATGACATTCAGGTCGCGCTGAAAGGCGGAAATGGGTGCGCGCTTCGTGTTATTTACGTTCTAACATAAGCTGATTTGTAATCAGTTATTAACAAAAATTAAACTCAGAAACACTAATATATATATTCAGCTAACAAATATTTTTTAGCGGCGTCTCCTCTCTTAAAACACTGTAAGCGCGCACACAAGAACACTCCACCCACGTGAAGAGAACACCCCACCCACTTCCAGAGAACTTCCCACCCACTTCAAGGCGGCTCTGCGGCCAATGCGTAATGAGCGGGGGCGGGCCAGACCGGGCTCTGGGCCAACCAGGGGCGGGCCGAGCCTTTGATGGCCGTGCAATGCGAAAACGGCTTGTGAGAAGGGGCTGTTTATAAGACTGAGTTTAGTGCAGCTTCTCAGACTGAAGAAGTCTTTTGGAATAAAGACGAAATGTTTTAAGATTTTTTTTTTTTTAAGGACCTGACTTAACTTTGTTAGGTTTTTCTGCCTGGATTACTGAGCATGCATCAGGACAGATTGATAAATTGTTACAAAAAAAATAAATAAATAAAATAATAATAATTTAGCATGTACTTTGTATTTTAATTGCATTGCACGTATTTATCAACTCTGACCAGCTTCCCTGTCCATGCTGAGGAAACACATCCTCACTGCATGATGCTGCCACCACCATGTTTCACACTGGGGATGGTGCGTTTAAGGGGATGTGCAGTACCACACATACTTTGAATTTAGGTAAAAAAGTTCAGTTGTTGTTTGATCTGAGCACAGCACCTTCTTCCACATGTCTGTTGTTTCTTACCTGGCTTGTGACAAACCGTCAACACAACCTCATGGCTTTCTTCCAATAGCTTTCCTTTTGCCACTCTTCCATAAATGCCAGATTTGTTAAGTGCACTAGTTATCCTGTTGACAAATTCTCCAATCTAAACTCTTTCCACTCGTACCACGTCTTAGTAGCTTCTATGAACAATGCTCTGCTCGTCCAGCCTGTCGGTTTAGATGGAGAATCGTGTCTTCATAGGTTTTGAGTTGCGACATACTTTTTCTATATTCAGATGATGGATCAAATGGTGATCAATGAAATATTTAAAGCTTAGGATGTATCGTTTTATAATCCATCCCTGCTTTAAACATCTCAACAGCTTTCTCTTTGACCCGTCTTTTGTGTTCCCTGGTCTTGATGCTATTTGACATCTTGCTAAATATCTTTCAAATATACAGTATAGGTAATTTCAACAGTAAATGCCTTTCTTGTCAGGCTTTTATGACAAAAGGTTAGGAAATGACAGTGAAATGAAATATAATGGTGGTCAAATCAAGTATAGTTTTTAAAATAATGACATCCCTATTCCTAACCACTCTCACGATTGCTCAAGGCTTTTCATTCAGCCAATAAAGATGTGCAAAATCTTTAAAATACAACAATTATCAAGTCTCCTATTTCCAGTCTCCTATTTCCATCTCCATTGTATTTGCACATTAGCAGTAAATATGAGGTAACAACTTTCCAACAGTCTTTTTTTTTTTTACTGTGGTTCAAATGCTTTACTGTTGATCAAACACATCAGCGGCCACATTATTATGACTTGCTTACCAGCCTGTGGAGCAAATATGGGACAATTAATGCTAACAACACCCACAAATGCAGTATTGTTTGTCCACCAGCCGTGAAAGTCTTCAAAATGAAATTTGTTGAGTCGCAAACAGCTTCAACAAAGTCAAATTAAGATTAACAATTAATTGAACCAGGCTTTGAGGTGAAAATGACAAAAATGGAGCCACAATGTGTTGAAAAACCTAAAAATAATAATAATAATAATAAAACTGACGTGTGCATCAGGCTTTTAAGTGCACGTTTACTGTTTTATAAGTTAAATCAGTGGGGTTGTAATGGATTAGTGTTTGCAGAACCTTTAAAAATATAAAATAAAATAAAGGCTTTTAATAAATCTCTTTGATTGTTCATTAAATGTAAGATCAGGCCAGGACATGTTTTAATTTAAACAGACAAAATAATCCAACTTAACACAAAGGTACTAATAAAGAATTATTCCCCCAAATCTCAAATGAATCAGAGCATACAAAGAGAATGGCTTGTTTTAACTCACATGTGGATCACTCTTAATTAGTTCCTTGAGATTGGGAATCTGTCGACTGCTGCCAAACTCCACCCTGGACGCAATGGACTTGACCACAATTTTGATGTGTGCATAGTCCTTCACTGAGGAAAGATTGAAGGCGAAAGCACCTGAGCTCACCAGGCTGTTAAAGTGGCAAGGGGACGGGGTGAGGATGAGGCCCTTTTTGTCCCCCGTCAAAATGTACGATGCCATGATAAAAAAGGTGACAGCTAGACCAAACAAGAAGCCATAGAGACGGATCTTGCAGCCCACGTGATTCCAGCGCTTCGGAAGCTCCCGTTTCACCTCCAGAACTGCAAATATATTCATAGGTGCCGTGTCCACCTGAAGGAGCAATGGCCTCTTGTGGTAGTCCTCCACGGTGGAGCCCAGCAGGCTGTACTTGTAGTCCATTTGCGTCATCATGTCCGCAGCGTGTATAGCCGAGGCGACACCGCTCAGAGACAACGAGTCGGCATTTTGGCACGGGGAGAAGGCCAGTAGAGGAGGTTGAGATCCATGATGGTTGGTGGAGAACAGGCCACCTCAACCACTGACACCTGCTGCCTAAGAAACAGAAAATTAAGACCATTTATTAGCATGCACTTTAAAAAAAAAACAGCCAAGGTGTGTGTCTGATTGATTAAATAAAAGTATATAACAATATAACATATATGATGTGATAGAACATTGGCACACTTTAAATATACATGATAGAATGCAGGGTTTCTTATGTTGTGGCAAAGAAAAATCACACAGTGCAGGTTCAGATTAACTGTTTCGGCTTCCTGCTAGACTTCCTGTTATAATCAGACAACACAGCAACACCCCGCACAAACTCAGTCTATCCACCCAGTGCATCAAAGTCACAATGTGAAGGGAGCGATAAGGAAAGCGTTCAGTCTGAGAACTACAAGACATCATGCTGGACTCTCCTGGGGAGGGATAAAAATATCAGAAACATCTACGCTGACCTGCAGGAGGGATTATATTTTCAGAAAATAGTTTTCCTCTCTGTGAACTCAAATAGAAGAATAGTCACCCGCCGATAAAGGATGAAAGAATCAGGGATTCTGATGATAATGCCCTGGCAGTAGCAAACACCCATTTCATCCTTGAGCCCTTCTTTGTGTCTGACGTAGAGCTAACGCAACTGGATGTGAATATAATACAGCAATATGACAAAAATCCTACAGAGCCAAAGTCTAGGACGCTTTTCAAAAAGACTGAAATTCCATGTCATATTTCACACCTTCACATTCACAGCTGCATGGATCCAGCCACTAACGCTGATGTACGACACACCTGCAGCCTGCTTCCACTTACATATATAACATGATACGAGCAGCATGGAAGTGAGTCATTACTCTTCCTCCTCACAGCTGCATATATTGTCCGCTGCTGCACCACCAGCACCTACTCACACCTTCAGCAAATCTGTAGTGCTTACGGCAGAGTTGATAAGAACAGATGTGGAGCGGTCCTGCCTTTTTTACACAAGCAGTGTCATTTACCGCCAGCTGAGCTGCTTCACCCTTTTTAGAAACAACCCCTTTCCGTTGAGACAGGTGTAAATCTGCTCAATAAAGACTGATTTTCAGCCGTGCCTGTTCTCAAGTCCATTCACTGTTTAAGGGGCTTTCTCAACATGCAGGCTACTCTCAAAAATATGTTTTCGAATGTTCATTCAACCTTTATTTAGTCAGGTAAATCTCATTGAGCCTCGAGGGCTCATTTACAAAAGCGACCTGCTACAAACTAAAGAATGATGAACAGCAATGGTAGAATTTCCTTAAACAACAAACAACAGAAAAAAAAGAAAAAAAAACGTAGGAGAGAAATAGAAAGTGAAATGCAAAGTATCAAAACTAGCAAAACACCACAAGGTAGATGTACAAAATCAAAAACAGGAACATATCTGCAATGGTTTTTGCCAGGTTTCCATGTTTCTGAATGTGCAGCCTTTATATACACACATATATA
>JBBPBX010019996.1:13946-40261 GCA_038048925.1 Garcialebias charrua | reverse complement strand
TATATATATATATATATATATATATATATATATATATATATATATATATACATATATATAAATAAATACATAAATAAATAAAATCGAAATTAACAAATCAAGACCCCGACACACACACCCCCGTCCCCAAATGTACTGTTGGTGAGTGTTGTTCTAAAGTGTAATTAAAAGGGAAAGAGAAGGAGCAAAGGCTGGCATTATACCAGTTTCCCCTCCACTCCAACTCTAACCCAGGCCCTTATTGTCTAAATGCATAATGTTGAGTGAGCACAGGAATGGGGGCGAGAGTGATGTCATCCCGCCACCCATAACCATGTGCTCACTCCTTCCCTATATGTGACTTTTATGAGGATGTTTATGAATGAATGTCTAAAGTGTATATAAAATTGAGTCCCAGGTGCTCTGTACAACAGAGATGTAGAACCATTGCAGCACACCCGAGACTCAAATTCCCTACATGTATTAATTTAAGATGAAGAGGGCGGAGGTGCGTGGTGAGGGATGGGGAGAAAATATCTGCAGGAACAATGCTCCCACAGCGAGTCAGCTCCCCCGCTGACCCTGCGTACCCCCCCCCCAGTTCGCCAAGGTCCACCCAAGGAGCGAGGTAGTGGAAACACCTCTCCGACCGCCAGGCCATTGAGCCAAGACCAGAGAGGGACACGGCCCCGAGGGCCGCCAAAGCAGAACCAACAGCCCACACCCACCAGGGCCGCCACGACCCCTGCGAACCGCAGTCAGCCCGCCGTCCAAGAAGACAAAAAATCCCACAAGGACGACACTACCAAGAGCGCCCGCCCAACCGCCGACAGAGCCAGGAAGCACTGAGAACAGGCCCCAACCAGGGCCCGCTCACCGGCCAAGCATAGTCCAAGACCATCATCAAGGACATCCACTTGGTCCCCACCCCAGAAGAAATACTACACCCACCCTTCATATTAATAACTTTCAGAACATATAACACATTAGACACCCAGGCTGGGTTTGCCCGCCCCCTCCCATTGGCCACCAGTCACGCCCCCAGACACCCAACCCCCCAGCACATGAACCCCCAACCCACCAGCGAGCCGAGGGCCCCCGGCCAGAGCCGGGCACCAGAGCGCCAGCCAGCCCATAACCCGGCGACCCGCCCGCCAGAGCCCAAGACCCCCCGATCCCCACCAGGTCCAAGCCCGGGGATGACTCGCCCCCAGAGTCCCAAGCCCCCGGCACCCGCCCCGAAACCACCCCAGCACAGCCGGGTCACCGACCGGTGACCCATGACCGCCGCTACCGACCACCCGTGGGCCCGCATGCCGCCCCTAGCAGACATCCCCCAGAACCCCCCCGGTCCTCCCCAGGTCGAAGACAGGGTCCTCCCCGCCCAAGCAGCCCCAACCCCCCGGCGCCCCAAACCCCAACCCCCCCCACCAGCCCCAATGCCCCACAAGGCCAGATCCCAGACCCCCCACCCTCACTACGTAACGGAGCCGATCAAAGAATGCCAAATAGATTGATCCGATGTGTCGGCAGATGCTGTTTCAAGACTAATATGATCTAACAGAAGATTTTTATACTGATTAATGCTAAGATTATTTTTATTTTTCCAATTTACGAGTATGGTTTTCTTTGCGATGCATAAGGCAGTGAAAAGCATATAGGATGTATTTTTTTCCAGTATAACATCTTCAAAGATACCCAATAAGCAAACAGATGGAGAGAGTGGGATATTAAATTTCAAACATTTAGACAAGTCTTCACATACCTGTACCCAGAACCTCTGAACGGGTGGACAGAACCAGAGTGCGTGAATATAATCATCAGGTATATTACTTATGCACTGTGAGCAGTTGTTAGATGGTGTAAAGCCCATCTTAAACATCCGCTGACCTGTATAATGTACTCTATAGAGAACCTTATATTGTATTAATTGTAAATTGGAGATTCTAGTCAATTTAAAAGTATTTGAACATACTTGAGACCAAATTTTTTGTTCGAAGTTGATTGATAAATCTGACTCCCATTTTTCAACAGGTAGTGCTATCGAGTCATCGATTCTAGATAATTTTTTGTATATTTTAGATAATAATTTAGGTGGTTGAAAATTAATAAACTCTAACACACATGTTGGTGTTTCCAACAATGTTTTTTTAAGCTTAAATTTCTTTTTTACAATTGACTTAATTTGTTGGTATTGTAGGAAATATTTATTATCAATGTCATATTGTATTATTAATTTATTAAATGGAATAAAGTCTATGCCCTCAAATATGTGTTCCAGACAATCAATTCCTTTCATTCTCCAACCTGGGAAATTTAACATATTATTTTCTTGTTGAATGTCAGGATTGTTCCAGAGAGGTGTATGTCTACATGGGAGAAGTGAAGACTTTGTCATTTTCAGATACTCCCACCATGCCATCAGAGATGAGCTAATATTGATGCTCTTAAAGCAGACATGTCTTTTTAAAACTGTACTGATAAATGGTAGATCTGAAATCCTAATATCATTACATAAAGTTTGTTCTATATCTATCCAAGTTTCATCTAGTGCATTCGGTTTTAACCACTTTGATATATATTTTAACCTGTTGGCTAAATAGTAGTAATAAAAGTTTGGAAGTTCTAATCCTCCGGTATCTTTAGATTTCTGTAATGTTTTTAAACTAATACGTGGAGTTTTATTTTTCCAAAGGAATTTAGATATAGAAGAGTCTAGTGACTTAAACCATTCAGTTGAAGGTTTATTTGGAATCATTGTAAATAAATAATTTATTCTCGGCAGCACCATCATTTTTACTGAGGCAACTCTTCCCATAAGTGATATGGGTAGAGATCTCCATCTAGTAAGATCGTCTTCAATTTTCTTTAATAGTGGGATATGATTTAATTTTATTAATGTTAGTGTTAAAATCTTTGTGTTGTGTGGTGGTGTGTGAAAGTTTTTTGTGATTAAGACAGTACAAGTGGGAGGGAGGGCAGAGCAGGCAGAGAGTTTAGCATCCTGACTGCCTGATGAACAGAGCTGTCATTTAGTCTGCTGGTTCGAGCCTGGAGACTCCTCAGTCTCCTCCCTGAAGGCAACAGGCTGAAGCAGCTGTGTAGTGGGTGTGTGGGATCACCTGCCATGCAGAGGGCTTTCCGAGAGAGGCGGTTGCTGTGTAAGTCCTGTAGTGAGGGGAAGGAGGTGCCGACAATCTATTCAGCTGCTCTCACGATGCACTGGAGGCTCCAGCGGCAGGATGCAGTACATGCACCAAACCACACCGTGATGCAGCTGGTCAGGACACTTTCTATGGCATCCCTGTAGAAGTCAAAAAAGGCGTTCAATACAGGATCAACTGGACTTTATTTGTTGCAGAAAACGTTTCGACTTCTGTCCAGAAGTCTTTTTCAATTCTGAATGGAAGCTGTGAGAACGAGAAGTTTTCTGCAACAAATAAAGTCCAGTTGATCCTGTATTGAACGCCTTTTTTGATTTCATCATGTCCTGGACGACTGAGAATCTTCACCAGCATATCCCTGTAGAAGGTGCACATGATAGGGGTTGAAGCTCCAGCCCTTTTCAGCTTGCAGAGAAAGTAGAGGTGCTGGTGAGCCTTCTTGGCCAGTGATGCAGTGTTCCTGCTCCAGGACAGGTCCTCTGAGACGTGCACTCCCAGGAACTTGGTGCTGTCCACTCTCTCCACTGTGGTGCTGTTGATGGTCAGAGGGGCATGTTGGGCATCCCTCTTCCTGAAGTCCACAACAATCTCCTTTGTCTTCTCCACGTTGAGAGTGAGATTGTTGTGTCCGCACCACAAGGCCAGGCGGCTCACCTCGTTCCTGTAGTCCGTCTCATCGTTGTTGCTGATGAGACCCACCACTGTTGTGTTGTCCGCAAACTTGATGAAGTGGTTGGAGCTGTATGATGGTGTGCAGTCGTGTGTTAGCAGGGTGAACTACTACTAACTAACTACTGTTAGCTCAGTGTTTGTTAGCAAGATAAGTCAAGAACCACATGACAGATTTGTATCAAACTTACAGAAAGTAATCACTGTATGGACATTTACAACTGACTAGCTTTATGAGATGTTTAGAGCTAAAATTTGATCTTTTAGCATTGTTGTTTGTTAGCGGTTAGCTACCGTAAACGGCTACTATTTGTCTAAATAACTCATGAACTACCAGACAGATTTTCTTTAAACTTACAGAAAGTAATTATTTGGTGGTCATTTACAAACTATTAGCTGTTGAAATTGTTTGAGATAAATTTCAATATTTTAGCTTCGTAAATATGCAGCTGTTAGCTCGTTTTTTTTGTGTGTGTATATTTTAGCAAATATCTCATAAACCACTGGCGGATTTTCTTTAAACTTACAGAAAGTAATTATTTGGTGTTCATTTACAAAATGTTAGCTGTTGGAATTGTTTGAGATAAAATTTGATGTTTTATGGGCATAAATGTGTCGCGGCTAGCTTAGTTTTTTTTCTCTCCGTGTATATTTTAGCAAATAGCTCATAAACCACTCGGCGGATTTGGTCAGTCAGATCACCTGGACAGTTTCTTTTTAGTGGAAAGGCATGCCACCCTCTATCCAGAGGCCTTCATTAGTCTGAGGAGTCCCAAGTAAACTGTTTTCCCCCCTAAGCAGTGCACTCCTTTAGTGGCCCAACCAGTTTGCTGGTGATAAGATGGTTTCTGGGGGATGTCCTGTCCCCCGTTGACTCCTCCCAGGCAGCCACAGCCAAAGTGATTCAAGACATCAATGTTCATGCTCAATCATCCAGGTACCAAATCAAATACTGGCCAGCCAGGTCACCTGGACAGTTTTTTTATTTTTTTATTTTAAGACTTTGGGAATTCAGCTGGATATTTTTGAAATGAGAACATTGAGTGAAAGGGACACTGCTGAAAGTTTAACTCTGACTGGCCCTTCCAGTCATGAGTCACCACTGACTTCTCTTTAGGTTTCAGGGTTTAGGTCAAAACTGTTAAAAAATCCACCGTTGTTTCATCCACTGTTAATCTTTAGAGATTTGCATTAGTGTCCAGAAACACTTTTGATCTTCCTAAAGACTCTGATTGGATGTGTGAACGAGGGGGCCACTTTCCCATCAAGGATCGTCTGGATTAACGGAGGGAGGTTATTTATGATTTTGGAAGTTGTCTTCAGGTCAGTGCAGGCTTTCAGAAGGAATCACACAAACACATTTCAGCAGCAGTGGAGCAGGGCAGGTGGGGCTGGGGGTCAGGTTCGATTTCAAACCCAGTGAACTTAAAAATTCAGTTTTCACTGGCTAGTCTGCAAACTGTTGTTGGATTAATTAACAAGTCAGAATCCTGTAATAGCACTGGCAAGGGAAGCAGGTAAACCAACACCGTATGTGGTATAAGAACTAATAAAAATCTAAAAGGCTGAATGACTGATTATTATACACACGCCTGACATTTTAACATAAAATTATAGCATGCTGGAATAATAAACAGGGATTTATAATCTGAGGTGGTCTGTTACGGTGGATTTTCAGCTTTTGTGGTGTGAAACATCCCGAGAGCAATCATTAAGAGCAGAACCTTTTTGCTGAGTCAGATCTATCAGGCTTCACTAACAGCTGGTCTTTGCTCTCCCTCAGTCCATGCTTCACCTTTCAGGAGCCATCAGAGCTCGTAAGCGTCGTCTCAGTGATGCCTGAAACAAGTTTCCATGCCACATTAATGTGTGCAGCGGTGAGAGCGAGTCTCTCATCGAACAGCTGCTGCCTCTGTCTACCTGGCAGCAGCTTTCACTTGGATTTGCCATTAATTTGTCGCACCTGACAGCCGACTCTGTTGGTACTCAGTCTACACCACTTTGCCGCTCTGTGCCTTGGAGGGACATACCTTGCCCTTTGGAGAATAAGCCTGAAATATGGTTAGGGAAGAAAATGGTATGAAACCGAAGCCCAGGGCTGTTACATTTTATGTGTATCTAGGCCAGGCAACAAATTTGTTAGAAAGTTAAAATTGTTGGGTGGAAGTCTGTGTCCTGCCTGCACCTTTTATGACAGAACTGGGACTGCAGCCAAGTCCAAATCAGATACAATGTTAATTCAGCTTTAGTGAGAATACAGCGAGGGGTTCATCTTTTGTCTTAATACACAAGTTTGTAGCAAGAGATTCATTGTTTTCCTTTGCAGTCTAACTATTTCTGCACACTTGGTTCTATTTTTGTCATTCATATATCAAAAACGTTAAGCTCATTTAGGAGTTGTGAGCCATGACTTTTGTATTTTGTAATTTTTATGATTCTCAAAATATTTATTTTACTTACTTGGAGGAAGAAGTACGCAGGTCGACTACATTCTGTGTAGAAGAGGAAACCTGAGAGACTGTAAGGTTGTGGCAGGGGAGAGCGTGGCCAGACAGCATCGGATGGTTGTGTGTAGAATGACTGTTGTTGTGAAGAAGAGAAAAAGAGTAAAATCAGAGAAGAAGACCAAATGGTGGAAGCTAAAGAAGGAAGAATGTTGTGAGAAATTCAGAGACGAGCTGTTAAAGGCTCTGGGTGGTAAGAAAGAGCTTCCAAGTGACTGGGCTACTACAGCAACAGTAATTAGAGAGACAGGTAGGAAGGTACTTGGTGTGTCATCTGGACAGAGAATGGAAGATAAGGAAACCTGGTGGTGGAATAGTGAAGTGCAGGACGCTGTTCAAAGAAAGAGATTAGCCAAGAAGAAATGTGACAGTGAGAGGACTGAAGAGAGGAGAAAGCAAAGCAGAAGTTGTATGATGAGTTGTATGGGAGACTGGATGCTAAAGAGGGCAAGAAGGACTTAAACCAATTGGCGAGACAGAGGGATCAGGCTGGAAAGGATGCACAGCAGGTTAGCCTTGTTGTTCTAACTGGTAATGTTCTAACAAATGAAGAAAGTGTGATGGGAAGACAGAAGGAGTACTTTGAGGAGCTAATGAATGAAGAGAATGAAAGAGAAAGACAAGTACAGGTAGTCCTTGACTTACGACAGAGTTCCGGTCCTACGCTCCGTTGTAACCCGAATTTCCCCGTAAGTCGGAACATACGTACAAACTGCACTTTATACTACAATATACTGTATTTTACCAAGCACTCAGCCTATCCTAACACAGTACCCTACATAATTATCAAAAAACACATACATTTCAGAGCCATAATGAAGTGAAAAAATAGTTAATTTCCTACTCTGGACTGCTGGTGAAGCCAATTTCTCTGATCCTCCGTCCCTCCTTTGTATTCTCCATTCGTTTACGTCATAAAACCGCCGTCCATAAAACAGCTACTTTTCCACAGCTGCTACCTGTCCAGCTTGGTCCAACAAGTTTTGTTTTGTTTTTTGAATGTCCAGAGGACCAGACTTAGCTTTTTAGAGAGTATAGAGCAGCTGTAGCCTTTGCAGCTAACCGGAAACTGCGTAACTCAGCTTTTCAAAATAATTTTTTCAAATCTTTCAAATTTTTTTTTAATGGAGATGCGTGTCGTAACCACAAAACGTTGTAACTCGAGACCGTCGTAAGTCAAGGACTACCTGTATAGCAATTCAATTCAAAATGAATCCCAAAAGGAATTTAAATGTTGTAACTCATCCTGGTTTCTTGAACGAGTTTTTATAGATGCTGATTGCTGTGGGCAGGAAGGATCACCTGCAGCAGTCTGTCCCACAGCAGATCTGTAGAAAATGGCCACAGATGTTGATCGATTCACCCTGGGGACCAGATGGGGTGAATGAGGGTGGAGGCAGGTGTTTGTGTTTCACCTTTTTCCGCCCACATTTTTTGATGTTGTCGGTACCGGGGCTTGAACCGGCGATCTTCCGATCACAGGCCCACCGTCTCTAACCTCTGTGCCATCACTCCCCCAAAATATTATAAAGTTATAAAGTCATTCTATAAGCAGTATTTTTCAGAAAACGCAATGAAATGTCAACAAAATGTTTTCAGAATAATGGCATTGTACAAAGTATGTAAAGTACAAATTCAGTAATTGTATATTACTGAGCCTTCTGGCCCAATTTTATTCCTTCAGAGTGAACTGTCTCAGTGGTTTGTAAGAGATAAAATAATTACCCAGACACATCAAACAAATTCATGCTAATCAGTTAGCAGTGACAGTGATGTACAGCACCATTTACACTGTCATTACCCGGGAGGACATTAATCATCTTCACCACTCGCTGACATTAAGACCCGTTTCAGGTCACTGAAAACAGACGTAGACAAACTCAAAAGATGGAAAATATAAAAGCTGAAGACAATATTGGGGAAAAGATTGCTGCAGTCAATTTCTTTCATCCAGGAAGGGTGAACATCAATATTGATGATGTTGACATTCACCTAACTACTTGGGATGAGTTTGCAGAAGTTAAGAGCAGAAAGGGAGGTTGCAGCTAATCGTGTTGAACGCTAAAAATCAATGCCATTGAAACTTCAAGGACAGCCTCCTTCTTTGGTCCCACGGTAGTACTGTTCCCATCGGCATTATGAAAGAAATCTGCAAGCACACATTACTGCACACATCAGCAGCCACACAGGAACACATGGTGTGGCCTTGCTTGCAAATGGACAATACCATCTGACAAAGAGCGGCAATAAATGAGCTGTGAAGGCCGGGCCTCTTACCTGTCAACACGTGACACTTAAAATAGTCATTTGTTTCCATTAGTGGATGTACTTTTCAGGTATTAGATTTCCCCATGGACCCACAATCATTTAACTGCTACCAGAAAACGTGTCTTATAAAGACGTTGTTTCAAGACAGAAGCCATATTTTTTTGTTAGATGTGTTAAAATTAAAATGTCTAAACCTCTAATTAGTCCGTTTTTGGCAAAGTATAATAAAGATGAAACCCACGATAACCAGGGGACAGCATTTCATAGCTGCCATCATCACATGGCTCCTAATGTCTTATTCCTTTATGCATATTTTCCCTTTAAAACGACATGACATCCATGAACAGGCTGTTCTTTGTTATCCACAAATGTCAGCATCCTTGTTATCCCGTCAGCTCTCCCTGCCTGAAACCTTAAACCAGAAAACACCTGTTCTTTTGTGTGAGTTGGCATTTTAAAGCAGGGTTTCTCAGACACGCAATGGACCCTTTCCTGTTGATGTTTCTAACTCAATCCTCTCCTTTGGTTCATCTCCCTCTCTACTCTTCTTTTGACGTGTTGTCACCCCTTTCTCCTGCTTCTTTCACATGCATCCTGTTTCTTTTTGCTCACTATTGTTGTTCTCGCTTTACTTGCACCATTTATCACAATCACTGTTCTCCTCCTTCACATCTCTTCCTCTCTTAGACTACATTTTGTTTCCTTTTCAATAACAACAGTTTCCTCAGCTTGCTATCCTCCTTTCATACAGTATTTGGTACTTTTCACAACCATGGGATGATAATACTCAACTCTTTTCTCGATCTCATAGAGCTTTCTTCATTTTCATCTTTGTCTAACAGTTTGTCTCAGGTATATCCTCTGTTATTCTCTGGCCACCACTTATTTAGCAAATTCTAGTCTTGATAGTTTTGTAAATTATCCTATATTTTTGTGCCTTTCATTCAAATTACCAAACCATTCGCTGAACATCTTATTCCAAAATCGTAGTTATTACTGTGATATTCAGCTGTAAGTGCCTCTGGCATGTTTTTTGGTGGATATTTGAAAAGAGCTGTATTCAGCCTCAAATGTATCACAGAGTAAACATTTTGAGGTAAAGGAGTGGTTCTAGTTGGTGTTTTAGTTCATCTCAAAGTTTATAAATGGGGTTAAGTTCAAAGTTGTGATGAAGAGTCATTTTTCCTTGTTTTCTTTTTACCAAATTTGAGAACAATATTTTAGGATGCACACTGCATTGTCTGCTTTTATTGTTCATCGACATTAAGACAGATTGACATCATCAACGCCCTTATAGTTTTGAAGCTTATTCTATGTCCACTGTTGTTTAGAAATTCAATTTTTGCTCATTCAAACATAATTTTCTCAGTGAATTTAAAGTTAATACTCAAGATTGGTGTCAACATCATGCAACGGTTTGAGACAAAATTTGTGTTTCAAACTTTGCCAATGCCTATTGATAAACATACATATGTATACACACACACACTAAATACCAGTTAAACAATTTTCAGTTAAGCATTTTTCCTCTATATGTTTGGTCACTTATACTGAATGTGCAATATATTCAGTCTGTTTCCACTACCTCACCTGTATTCTTCTGACCAGTATGTCACTGTGTTTTCAGAACTAATGTTCTTCTGTAAATACAGTAGGTGTTAAATATCTGCACTGGATCTTTGTGTATATTTGCATGTTCTAGTATTTTTTTATGAATACAATGACAGTTTGAGGCACATTTTAATTCAGTTGTTCATACTGTGCAATGACAATAAATTCTATTCTATTCTATTCTATTGTCTCAGGGTTCTTGGGACTTGAAGTGAAATCCTGCAACAGAAGCTTTTGAGTCTTGATGTCAGTGTGCTGGTGAAGATTCTCAGTCGTCCAGGACATGATAAAATCAGAAACAAGCGCTCAATACAAAAAAAACAACTGGACGTTATTTGTTGCAGAAAACGTTTCACCCTTCATCCGAAAGGATGAATTGAAAAAGCCCTTTGGATGAAGGGTGAAACGTTTTCTGCAACAAATAAAGTCCAGTTGTTTTTTGTATTGAGTGCTTGTTTCTGACTTGATGTCAGTGGCTTCTATCTCCTCCTTTGGCCTGGCTATTATACCAGCTGGGTATCTGATGACTGGCACTGTATACTTGTTGATGGATCAGACTTTGTTCTTGCCATTCAGCTGGCTCTTCAGGACCTGCCTTACTCTTTGTACTTGGTTGTGGCTGATTTTCTTGCAGCCTTATCATGATTGACATTAGCCTGTGGGATTCCATGGTATTTGTAGCTTTCTTGGACATTTAAAATGTTGCCTTCAGGTACACATATCAGGGTCAGAGTCAGAGTCAGAGAATCTTTATTGTCATTTGCACCACATGTGGTACATGTGATGAAAGAAGATCATGTACACAGGGTCCCAGTTACATCCAACAATAAAAAGTAAAAGAAGAACAGTAATAACATCTGGAGGATATGCACCATATGTTCCCTGAAGGAAAGTAACAAGGTGCAACACATTAGTATGGGAATTGCGCCCCCCGCGCGGTTCACCTGAAGAATTACAATCACGCCTTTTAAGGCCAGTGAGACTTCAGCGTCACCAGGGGCCCCACCCCTTTGGTATAAAGGACGCTGTACGTCTCACATCCGCCATCTACAAGCATTTCGCCGAGCTTAGGGGCAAACATGTGTTGCACCTTGTTCCCTTCCTTCAGGGAACATTGGTTATGGTGCATAACCTCCAGTTCCCTTTCAGTCAGTTCACTGCGGTGCAACACATTAGTATGGGAACTTACCCTCACGGCCTGGAAATGCATGCTTTTGCAGACTTTAGGCCTAAACAAACAGGCGGTATTACGTTCAACTCTCCTGTGTAGAGAGCACAGCCTGTGTGACGTCACGAGTTGTGACATCAAGGCTGTAGTGTTTTATGAACGTGTTAGGAGATGCCCAGTTAGCAGTTGCACAGATGTCTGCTACTGAAACACCCTTAAATAAAGTCCCACGAAGTAGCCAACCCTCGGGTTGAGTGAGCATGTACCCCACTGGGTGCTTGTTGACCTTTGCTGCTGTATGCTCTGGAAATGGCCTCTGTAACCCAGTGGGAGAGGCGCTGTTTTGACAAGGTCCTGCCTGGTGCAGGTTTAGCAAAGCATACTGATAGCTGATTGGTCTTGCGCCAGCTGCTTGTTCTTTCCATATAGATGCTCAAGGCCCGCACAGGGAAGAGTACATTTAGGTGCCTCTGTTCTGCAGTCAGAACAGGCGGAGGAGGAAAGGCTGACGGTTCAAAGCCCAGGCTTTTGTAGTTCAAAGTTGGGACTTTAGGCATATACAGGTATTCCCCGTCTTACGAGCGCTCTTACATACGAGGTTCCGGACTTACAAGCTGGCGAACAAGCAGTAAATTTGTAAAAAATATAGTACTTGTTTGTGTTTTTAGATGAAAGTGTGTTAGCTAACCATTTGGAAACACGTTTCTGAGCATGTTTATGAAGTAGTATGAATGTTTTTGATGAAAAACAAGTGTTCGTAGTAGCGCTAGCATAAATGTTCCAACTTACGAGCGAAAATCCGGACTTACGAGAACACGTGTTTCATGTTCCGACAAACGAGATTTCGCCTTACGAGATACTCGGAGGAACGGAACTCGCTCGTAAGTCGGGGACCACCTTTATGCAGGGTTTGGGCGTAGGATGACCTTTGACCCATCGTGAGCAAACTGAGTGCATAGGTGATGAACTGACAGTGCATGCAGGTCACCCACACACTTTGCAGAACATAGAGCTAAGAGCAAGGCTGTCTTGTAAGACAGCAAATCAATTTTAGTGCTCTGTAGAGGCTCGAATGGTGGGCCACAGAGAGCGTCAAGCACCAGTGTTAGGTCCCACTGAGGGGCTAAGACTTTGCACTGAGGCTTTTTCCTAATTACGCCCTTCATGAACCAGATCATGAGAGGGTGGCACCAGATGATTTTCCCCCATCCCTCATGGCACGCTGAAACAGCGGAAAAAACAACTTTAATTGTGGAGAAGGAGCAACCTTTCTCTAACAGGTTTTGCAAAAAAGTGAGAACCTGAGCTATATTACAGGAATATGGGACAATATTCCTCTCTAGACACCAGGTCTCGAAAACAAGCCATTTACGTGCATAAAGCGTCTGTGTTGACTTAGCACGTGCACTCTGTATTGTATTTACTACATTAATGGGCAGGCCTGAGGCTATTAGTCTGCTCCTCTCAGGGGCCAGACCCATAACCAGGGGCGGCCGTGGCGTAGTGGTAATGGCAGTCGTCCCCCGATCGGAAGGTTGGTGGTTCGAATCCCGGTTCCCCACACCATGTGTCGTTGTGTCCTTGGGCAAGACACTTAACCCCGAGTTGCTCCCGGTAGGACTGGAAAGCACCTTGCATGGTAGTCTGCCGCTACCGGTGTATGAATGTGTGTAGCATTCAATGTGTGTAGCACTTTGAGATTTTCACTAATGAAAAGTGCATTATAAATTGAATTCATTATTATTATTATTATTATTATTATTATTATTATTACCACCAGAGTTCTGGGCGTGGATGCCATATCTGCCCGTGGGCCTGGGACAGAAGGTCCCTGTGTACAGGCATTTGCCACGGTGTTCCTGCTAGCAGTGAAACCATTTCTGCAAACCAAGCCCTCATTGGCCACTTTGGCATGACCAGAATCAGTGAGAGGGCTCCCTTGTGCACGCGTTCCAGTGTTGCCTGGATCAGAGCCACAGGTGGGAAGGCATAATAAAGCCTTGTTTCTGGCCACTCGTGTGCAAACGCGTCCAGCCCTAGTGTTACGTTCACGTCCCGTATGGAGTGAAACATAACAAGGTGAGCATTTTCCCTGGATGCGAAGAGCTCTATGTCTGCTTTTTCGTATCGTGTCCAGATTTGGTCCACAATACAGGGCTGCAGACCCCACTTTGTGGGGAGGGGCGCACCTCTTGAGAGTGCATCTGCCCCGTAGTTCAGCTCCCCCGGCAGGTGTGTCGCGCTGAGAGACAGCACACGTGAATTGCTCCATGTTAGCAGTTTCTAGGTCAATGGCAGAAGGGGCGGGGAGTGAGTGCTGCCCTGTCTGTTGACGTGCGCGATCACGTATGTGTTGTCCGATCTTATCAAAACATGTTGACGTGAGATCAGGCCCTTCCTGTAGAAGTGTTTTAGTGACAGGAAAACAGCCATCAGCTCCAGCTGATTGATGTGGAGCTTCGCCTCCCGCAGGGACCACACACCTCTTATGTATTGGTCTCGGCAAATCCCCCCCATCCAGATTTCGAGGCATCTGTGGTGACCAGGACTCGAGATAACACTCTGCCGAGCGGAACGCCCCTGATGAGCGCCATAGCGTCCCTCCAGGTCTGCAGGGCTTCTAAGCAGTCTGAGCTGATTCTCATCCCCTTCATTTGTTGTGCGAGGGGGGGGGACGCTGTTGCATGTGAAACCACATCTGAAATGGGTACATATTCAATAAGCCCAGAGGAATTGAAATGATTCCGGCTGTCATGAGACCCAAAAGACGTTGACAAAGTCTGAATGTTACAAATCTGTCAAGTTGGAACAAGGCCAAGAATTACTGGAGGTCCCAGCTCCTCGGGCGCTTTCTATGGCTGCCCACTGCATCACCTGGTGGTGGTTGGGTTAAATGCAGAGACAAATTTCGTCTTGTATGGGAAACATACACAGATGACAAAAATGTGACATTCATTCATTCATTCATATTTGCCTCTCTGACAGCCTCGCTCAATACAGAACAGTCTTCAGCTCCAAACCCAGGAAAATAATGTCCTGGGTTTGCAACAAATGACTTTTCTCTGAATTTAGCACAAAACCTAGGGATTGTAGGTATGATATCACTCGAGCTGTGTGTGTTTTTGCTTCCTCGTGGGAGCTCGCTAAAATCAGGAGATCGTCTAAATAGTCCAATACTCTGATGCCCTGACCTCTCATGGGTGCTAGGGCAACCTCAAGGTATTTCGTGAATACCTTCGGGGCTAATGAGAGACCGAAAAGCAAGACCTGATATTCGTACATTACGTCCTTGAACGCGAAACGTAGGGATTTTCTGTGGTTGGGCAGGATGCTTATATGGAAACATGCGTCCCGCAAGTCCACGCTGGAAAACCAGTCTCCTCGATGTACAGAGTGAATCACCTGACGCAGTGTCAACATTTTGAACTTGAACAATCTCAATTGTCTGTTCAAATGTCTCAAATCCAAAATCGGCCGCAGGCCTCCCCCACTCTTTGGAATCACAAAGTATTTACTGTAATAACCTGTTTCTTTCCTGAGGAGGAACAATTCTGATTGTTCCCTTCTGCAGGAGTGAGCATATCTTCTCTCTCAATGTGGGAGCATGAGCTGGGCTCATTGTTGATGTAATCACCCCCAGAGAAGGGTGCTGGCCATCTGTAAAACTGCAGTCTGTAACCGTGGACTACGGTTCCTATAACCCATTGCTACGGGGCGCATGCTGCCCACACTCTTGCGTGAGCAACGAGTCTGGAAGACATGTTCACTCGAGAGTTCAGTTGTTTCAAGTGAGGTGGGTGTGTATGAGTGACGCAACTCTCTATACTTAACTGAGGGCTTGTGTGGCCCTCTAGTGGACGGAGATTTACTGGGAGCGAGGGGCCTGTCTGGGAAAGTCTGCCCTCTAACTCTACGTGTGGGCCAGCGGCGGCCGCTACTAGAGGGCGCTAGGGGCGCCGCCCCTCCTTGGAACTGCAGCTCTTCATCATTTGAA
This sequence comes from Garcialebias charrua, assembly GCA_038048925.1. Lineage (NCBI taxonomy): Eukaryota > Metazoa > Chordata > Actinopteri > Cyprinodontiformes > Rivulidae > Garcialebias > Garcialebias charrua. The sequence goes on along the minus strand of JBBPBX010019996.1, from coordinate 24,904 downwards.
GATTTAATTTTTTTTTTATAAAAGTGAAATAATAAAATAAAAATATTTCGAAATGCATGCATATATGTTTTTAGTTGTGTAGGATAAATATTTTATGAGTAATGATTGTTTGTTTCAAAAAACGTTTTCTGATTGTGACGTACTTCCGGTTCCCCGCTGGGCGCCGCCTGCGGCTTTTCCATTGAATCTAATTATAACTAGCGCGCTAGAAACTTCCGGTGCCCTGCTTCTGTTGGACTGTACAGGTCGCATTTTCCGTCGCCCTCGAGCCTGGACTCGTCTCTTATCGCCACGGATCGCCAGCGCTTCCGGTTCGAGCCAGGAGGGAGGGGGAGCAGGGGGACCATCTCTGTTTACACTCAGAGCTGATCACACGGCCAACTAGAGAGGTTGAAACAGCAGTAATTATTAATGGTGCCTTTCTACACAGGTAAGCAAGTAATAATTGTGAGTTTAATAAATCTCTAAGCGCACATGAGCAAAGTTTGAGCTGTTCTCATCTGTGGTGCGTGACGTGGTGTCGTGTGTTGCTGTCAGTCACACAGCTAGCTACTAGCTGTGCTTATGAACGTTGTGGTGTTTCTTTATCTAATGCTTATTACTATTCCTGACTGATATGGCTCTCAACTAGATGTTACAAAAGTGTTTTCTAAACGTTATGTGTTTAATATTATGACTATCAGGTGTTTATGTATTAATATTTTGATTATCAGATGTTCGTGTGTTAATATAATGATTGTCAGTTGTTGTGTGTTAATGTTATGATTATCAGATGTTCATGTGTTGTGTTAATATTATGAATATCAGATGTTCATGTGTTAATGTTCTCTGTAGCAGGCCCAAGACTCTGGAACGAGTTACCGCTGCTCATCAAACAGGCCCCCTCCCTCTCGGTTTTCAAATCCCGGTTAAAAACTCACTACTACTCCATTGCTTTCAATGCCAGCTGATTTGTATTGGATCGTTTGATTTATGATCTGCAATGTTTTTATGTTTTTCGTGTTGTACTTCATTGTCTGTGTTGCCTGTTGCGTGTTTGTTTGTCCAGCACTTTGGTGTGGACTTGTTCCTGTTTAAAGTGCTTTATAAATAAAATGGTATGGTATGGTATGGTAATGTTATGATTATCAGATGTTCATGTTTTTAACTCAAGCTTGTGCACAAAAGTTGAGCTGAAGTCAAACCTGTTAAATATCAGACAATATAAACTTTTATATTCACCAGATGTCTGCTATATCAATCAATCACCTTTATTTTTCCAGGTAGAGTCCGTTGAGATGGAGATCTCTTTTACAAGGGTGACCTGGTCAAGTGGTCAGCAGCACACGTCACATGGTAATTGACAATAAGCATTTGCATTTACCAAAAAAGATGGTTTTATGAACCTGTTTGTAGCAGCCCTGAAACATTTTTCTTCCACTGTACAGGAGGACATGGCAGGAGGTGATGATGAGGGGATCCTCTGGTCCAGCCTGGATGTTTCTGAGAAGTGGATTCGCCACCGCACAGTACCCAAATACTGTAAGGTGGAGAAAGTACTCAAACACTGTACTTAAGTAAAAGTACAAATAAACGTACAAAAATTTACTCTAGTAAAAGTAGAAGTACCATATTAATATTTTTAATAAAAGTAAATAAGTACTTGCTTTTAAAAATACTTAAAGTATTAAAGTAAAAGTACTTGCTGAATGTATTAACTAATGCAATGGTCTACAATACCATTAAGTGTGCGTACTGTATGCATATTTTCTGTAATACATTAATAGTGTTGAGCCATTTTAATGAACAATGCTGCAGATAATGCATGTTTTTATTGTGTTTACTCTGTGACACAGTTCACACTTGGACTTTTGATTCTGTGTGTCAGAATTTCAGTGATGAGTTAAATACCATTAAGCAAAATAAGAAAGAGGAATGATTATACCTTTGAAAGTTTTTATTTAACACAAAATAAAACCAATGTGTCATTTTAACTGCAGTAAACACATTTAAGTAAAAGTTGTCTGTTTGAAAAAAGGAGCATTAGACACAACTAACAAAGGAATAGATCACTTCAACTCGTTTGTCATCAACTCTAGTTAAAATATTGTCTAGTCAATCTTGTAATGGATCAACAATGAACAATACTTTAACTTCCTGACAACATTTTCAAAACTTGGACCTGAGTGTCGAGACATTTGGAGAAATCTCTTGTCTCCTAACATCCCATGAACTGACACATTTTAATATTGCAGCAAGAATTTCTTGTTCAAGTTCAGAAGAAGTTGGTTTTCAAAGTTTTTGAGTCCATGTCTGGCTCTTTAGGGAGAGAGAATCTGTCCTGCTGTACTGAACAGTCTTTCAATAGTCTTTCAATAATAGTCTTTCACTTTTGTGTTGTTGTTATTTCTTCACAGCTCACATCGTGGACTTTCCTCATGGATGGACGTGTGTCCACTCTGTCCTGCCTCTGTCGTCCAGGACATCAGTCCTGCCTGTCTCTGGTGTCCTTCCATCTGCCTCCATCCATCACCTGTGTCAACACCTTCTGCATGTATGACTGCTGCAAAAACAAACAAAAAAACACCTGTTCTGATGGACAGAACTGCTCACATCAGGACCACACCACTGAGCCCACACCTGGCCTAAAATGCTCCCATCATTCATGGTTGAGCACTGGCTAAGCAGTTCCATCTGATCCAGGTTTGAACTTGAGAAAAACATCAGTGTCTACCTACACTTCAGTCAAAGTAAGGACATTTTGTTTCCTTGTTTCCTTTTTCTGCTGCTTCTAGCTTTTTTTAGAGTTCATGGACTTTTTCATGCACATGGACTGCACACAAACACAAACACCACATGGACTGCACTGGTTTCAAAAACATGATGGTTGCATGGATGTGATTTTCGGCTGATTTGGTGCTGATTCATGTCAATAAGCTGGTGGTGCTGCTGGATGGATGGATGAATGGATGGGAGTTCCTGCTGATTTGCTGGATTTTGATGTTAACAGCTCTTGCTCAAAGAGAAGTGTTCATGTTTCATGGTTGAACTCATTTGCAGATTATGGCTGAGAACTGTTCAGGAAGAGATTTGTACTGTACAGTATTTTGTATGCTTTGTCTGTGCTGGAAAAAACATTACAGTACTGTACCTGTACAGTACATGCTGTACTGGTTTTGTGTGTTTATGGATGAATGTGTGGTATAATGTGTTATGTAAGTGTTTGTAAATAAAGTTCTGTGCATGTTTATGGCACAGGATGTCCGCTTGTTCAGTCTCATGCCGTTAAATGTGTGTGCGTCGCTCCGTTAACGGTATAGCCGCGACCTACGTCAGAAATGCGGACCTACGACAGGCACGTGTTTTTGGTCCGCGAGATACGGCAGAATCGACCTAAGTCACACTCGTAGGTCCGGATCCCTGACGTAACTCGAGGATTCCCTGTATAGCCCCCCCTGGTGAAAATGTCACGAGCCGCCACTGGTGTGGGCTCATTGGGCCCCCTTGTGGACAGAGTCTTATTAGAGGGGAGCCCGTCTGTCTGCTCGAGACGGCTCCCTGACCTCTTTATTGACTCTGGTCTCATGAAAAAATGGTTGGACTTCCCCTTTAATGCTGAGTCGTGACACAGAAAATGTTTTTCATTGTGAGTTTTTATTGTCATGTCTATACAATAATTTCTCTTTATTACACAAACATGGGAGTGTGTTTTGTGTGAAAGTAAACTTTCTTGACCAGTTAATCAGGGTTTCTTTAACACAGATACTGGTGACAAATGTTCTGCTTTTCTTTTTCCCGATGGGGGAAAATGCCTCGAATGGTGCAGGAGCAGCTTTAAAATCAGGCTGGCTTCTGCTTTCTCTCTCTCGCACCGCCGAAGAGATTCTGGGCTGACCCGCCTGCCATGGAACGAACCAATGCTTTGACCATGCCTGGCCTGGAGGAGCGCGTCCGCGCTGCTCTGAGGCGGGTGTCGGCAGTTGCTCAGTCTCGAGCGTCGGCCTCTTCTGAGCTGGGCATCTAGGGAGAGAGTGATGGCGTTGCTGTGAGCCTCTGTGGCTACTCGTGTCTCTGGACTGTGAGAAGTGCCTTCTGGGCATGCCCTCACGTAGGGCCTCCTCCTATTTCCTCCTCTGGTCGCATCTGCTCCGGATCTTCTCCAGGGCGCTGTCGAACAGGCTTGAGGACTCTATGGCCTGGTGGAGGAAGAAGGAGCGCTGGCTCTCTGGAAGTTCAGTCAGTGTGAGCCATAAGTGGCGGTGTGCAATCACCGTTTCAGCCATACATTTCCCTTGGGCGATGGCTGCTGTCCCTGTGAGGCGGAGAATGAAGTCTGTTGCTCTGCGCGCTTCTTCTAAAATCTCAGCCGCGTTTTTCTTTGAAGTGGTCTGCTACAGCTCTTGCAATTTCTCGGCCTGATCAGCCGGTAGCATGGAGGCTGTGTTCAGGGCCACGAGGACTTGAGCGCGGTAGCTCTTCTCTAGCTGAAGTGCAAAGAAATGGCACTGTCTGCTGGGAAGCGTTGGTTTGGAACCCAACGTCTTGGGTGCCAAGTGTGCCGCCAAAGTCTCGTCCATCGTGGGAATGTGGGCCAAACCTGCTGACTCCATGCCCTCAACGTCCAGGAACTGGGACAGCGGCAGAGTTAAAGGCGCCCTCGGTGCTGACCATGAGCGGGTCAGCTCGGTTAGGAAGTCGGGAAAAACTGACATCCTATGTCTCACCTTGGCCTGTTGCTTGGGTAAAAAGTAGTAGCCCGCCAACTTCGTTAACTGTTGTCGTGGTGGGGGTTCTGGCCACGTTACCCTCAGCGACTTTGCACCTCTGCGGCACAAGTCAAATAAAGCTGGAGTGGACCCATCCGACTCCGTTTGTGCTGCCGCGGCTCCCTGGGAGAAGTCTTCGACCTCCCCCTCCTCATCGTGGTCTGCCTCCTCATCCGACAATTCGCCAGAGGCTGTCAGCAAAAGCTCATCCGCTTGCAGCATGTCTCTCGTGTCGAAGTCGGTCCTCGTGTCCCCTTTGTCATGAGGGTGGTGGAGGTCCATCTGCTCGCCACAGTTTAACGCTCCGCTGTCATCCATCTCATCCGCCTCCAGCTCTGCTGTAGGCGTGAGGGCCTCAGATAGGAACGGGTCCCTTACCGCGCTGGAGCTGCCCATGGCCTTGGCTACAAACTCCACGCGTCTCCTTCGTACCGTCTCGCGCAACTGGTTGCAGTGAGAGCACGACTCTGGGTATTCCAAAGCTGCTTTGGCATGAAGCATTCCCAGGCACATGGGGCAGACTTCGTGCGTGTCCATCGCCGAAATGAAAAAGCCACATGCATTGGGGCAAGGCCGAGACCCAGGGCTTCCTGGTCTGCTGTTCTCGCTCGAGTTCTTTGATTTTCTTTTGCCTTTCTCTGGAGCCATGTTGAGAGAAGGCGTCGAATGATGACCAATTAGCGATGCTAAACAGGTTCGAAGTTTCTCACTATGCTGTTCGTATGTGGGCTAGCCCGTTAGCTTAGCTAGCTAAACAGGTAAGCGCGTGACGCAGTTAGCGATGCTAAACTGTTTGACAAAACAGCAGTTAGCTGACGTTAGTGATGCTAAAAAACGTAGACGAGACTTAGTTAGCGGATGCTAAACTAAGTGTTTGCAGGCAAAGTCTTCTAGTGACGCCCTTGGCAGGGAGCGTGCTCACCTCCGGTCGGGCGGTTCAGTCACTCGAGAAGGTCCTGCAAAGTTCAGGTTGAAGCGAGGTGAAGTGCAATAAGTGTCATGGTCTGTCTTCTGTTGTCTGGTGTTTCTGTGTTCTGTCTGTTTGTGTTTCTTTTAGTCTTCTCTTGAGTTTAATTTAGTTCTTTGTCTCCTCTCAGTTGTCTAGTGTCTTTGTCTTGCCCTGTTAAGCTTTCTGTTTTTGTTTCTGTGTTCTGTTTGTTTAGTCAGCTCTTTGTTCCCACTGTGAGGTTGGCTCCCTCTCCTGGACTTTCCATGTGTTTTCCATTCAACCTACCCTGCTCCATTTTAGTTATTTCAGATTTAGTTTATTTCCCTGTCCTGCTCCAGATTAGTTAAATTCCTGTTTAGTTTACTTCTCTGTTCAGCCCCAGTTTAGTTATTCATGTTACATGTTTTAGTTAGTTCCCTTGCCCTGGTCTGTTATTTATTACTTCCCCAAGTGTTCACTCTGGTCCTTCCTGGTGTTGTGCTCCAATCAGTCTGATTATTTTCACCTTTGTCCCAAGCCCTGCCTGTGTGTATATAAGTTCCTCTGTGAGTTCTGTCTTTGTCGGTTCGTCATCGTTTTGGGTTCATCCTAGTCCTGTTCCCCGAGTTCCCTGAGTTATGTGAGTTATGCTGCCATTGTCAGCCTTTTTTCTGTTTGAACAATTAAAGTATTTATTTTTGTACTTTGCCTCCTGAGTCCTGTCTGCAAATGGGTTCTTTCCACGGTCCCTGAGCCAGGACCCTAACAATAAGATGGCGGACGTGAGACGTACAACGTCCTTTATACCAGAGAGGCAGGGCCCCTGGTGACGCTGAAGTCTCACTGGCCTTAAAAGGCGTGATTGTAATTCTTCAGGTGAACCGCGCGGGGGCGCAAGTCCCATACTAATGTGTTGCACTGCTGTGAACTGACTGAAAGGGAACTAAGATATGAACTAAGAAAAAACATCAACTAAAAATACCCTAAGCACTAATATCATAGAAAACATTACTCCAAACAGCAGCACAAACATGATTCTGTATGAGCAGATGAGCATGAATGAACACAGCAACGTGAAACAGATCATCAGCAACATGAAACAGATCAGCAGCAACATGATGTCATATTTCACAGTGATTATTCTGGTTAGATATTTATGAGTCTAACAGCCTCAGGGTAGAAGCTGTTCCTCAGTCTAGTGGTTCTACACCTGATGCTCCTCAACCTCCTTCCTGAGGGGAGTGGGGCAAAAAATGTGTGTAATGGGTAAGTGGGGTCCTTCGTGATGCAGGTGGCCCTCTTCTTGCATCTGGAGGTGTAGATTTCTGTGATAGTGGGGACACCATACAGCCATGCAGTGGTGGGCAACGCTAATCCAAAAATTAGTTCCGCTATTTCTAAAGCACTAATTAATTTATTTAGGTCCGCAATTTCAAAAGCACTAATGTCTTATGAAAATTAGGGGAAGCTAATTCTAATCCGCTAATTAAATTCAACAATTGGTAGCAGCAAGTTATGCAATATTTGCACTACACTGCCAACTAGCGGTGCATGAACTGTTATACAGTAAGTTGTTTGAGTTTCAGAGTATTTAGTTTGGTTCTCTTCAACAGGTTTGACAAGGACAAAATGTACCCATTCCAAAGTCTGTTAGCTAAACTGCTGACATATTTGGCTGTTTTTTTTCTTCTTTTGTTACTTTTAGTACCACTAGATCGCATGTGTCAAACTCAAGGCCCGTGGGCCAAATCCGGCCTACCATAACCGTTTCTGTGGCTCTCTACACCCTAGAGGGCCACAGAGACAGAACTTCAAGATAACAGTTGTAAGCATGTTGCTCTCAGGTGGTGGGTCCCCATTAGGGGTGGGCGATATTACCAAAAAATGATATCACGATATATTTTTTGAAATACCCCGATAACGATATCAGACGATATTTCACATTTTCTCCTTTTATTGAATCAACCAAACAAATGTGTAATTTCAAAATGACTTTTCATAAACAGTCACCAGAATACCACCAAAGTTTATGCTCATTAATCCAGGTATAAATCCAACAGTCATCAGAATACAAAAAAATATATTCATATTTAACAAGCAAAAATATATATACCGCACCAGCCGCCACTGAGGTGTGCGGTAATGACTATTCTAACACTTTAACACATTTTAAAAGAGCATACAGTAAATAAAAAAAATAATTTCTTACTTTAAGCGGCAGCTTCTGTCATCAGTTTGCCTGTTAGCTCCAGCTGTTAGCTCCAGCTGTTAGCTCCAGTTGTTAGCACCGCTGCGTTACGTCTGAGCTTCGCAGCTTTCTGTAGCACCACGCAGTTTAAACCCTTTACAGGAAGGACTGTTAGTATCCTAACTTCATACAGTTGGAGACAGAAAAAGTTTTAATAACTTACCGACGCCGCAGTCTGTGCGCGCAGCCTTCAGCTGTTGCATTTAGCCCCCGAACCCGCAGCTCCGGGCAGTCCGGTTTAGCTGCACGCACCTCCTAAAAGGTTGTCGGCTTTATTATTCCAAGTTAGCTCGTTGTCCCCCGATGTCTTCGGCTTCCAGTCCGACATCGAGGCGAGCTCCAGGGACCTCTGATCGCACAAAGCCGGCTGCCCGGTGAAGCTAGGATGCAACTATGAGGCTAATGCTAGCTCGTTACTCCTCCTCGCGGTGTGCGCGCGCATGCGTATTAACAAAATGTAGGGCATCTCCACATGAAGGCAGTCTCCACGGAACACCGGCTGCTGTCTGCTGCTTCACGCGGTCCGCGTTCCTCCACAAAACCACCGTTATCGCAAAGTGACGCAGTCAAATGACGTCATCATAGGATGCCGCGATATAATTTTTTTCACCGGTGTCAAAAAATCCACCGGTATTATCGTAAACGAGACGATATGGCCCACCCCTAGTCCCCATCCCTACACTCTCTGGTCTCTCTGTTAATTGTCTTGCTTATCTCCTCCATTTTGTTGTACTGGTGTTTGTGATTGTCATGCTGTGAGTTCATGTACCTGTATACTGTATAAAAGTCAGGGATTTTTTAATTGATAAAGCTCTGTATATGTTGTATAACACAATCATTGTTCCACATTTAATCTATTGTATTGAGGTTTGGGGAAAAGCGTGCAAAACAATTACAAAGCCTGTTTTTATTTTACAAAAGAGAGCTGTAAGAGTAATCACCAGAAAACATTTCAGTCACCCATCAAACACCTTGTTTCTTCAGCTAAATTTATTGAAATTCCAGGAATTGGTAGAATATAGTATTTTATCAGTTATGTATAGGGCTCATAATAACACATTACCTTTAAATATCCAAAGAAATTTTATAAAAAGACAAAGTTATTACAATCTCAAAGGGACAGATATTCATCAAACCACAATTCAGAACCAGCTTAAAGGGACGGTCTACCTCAATTCAGGGAGTTCGATTGTGGAATGCTCTGGAGAGTGATGTTAAAAATGCAAAATCAATGTATACATTTAAGAAAAAGGTCAAAAAGGACTTGCTCAAAAACTATATATGATGTAGCTTAGTGTGTTTGTGTATTACACTTATGTTGTACTTATGATGTAGCTTAGTGTGTTTGTGTATTACAGTTAGAAAAATTAAGTAGAGTTATTCATTTTGTGATGTAGTTTGTGTATTACAGTTAGAAAAATTAAGTAGAGTTATTCATTTTGTGATGTAGTTTGAAGGTTATCATTGGTTGAACAAACTGTGAAATAAGGGGCAGATATAATAAGATTTCATCTTCTTTCTGCTCCTTTCATTTTATCCTACTTGTATTCTTGTATCTGATGAAACTGTTTTGTATTGTTCTTTTAAAATGAATGAATAAACATCAAATCAAATCAACGGCCCAGTCAGAGTCCAGAACCTGAACCTGAAGGTGGGACCTTCAGAGAGCTGAGCAGAAACCTCAAAGAACTGAAGCAACAATGGAAAGAAGAGTGGGTCAGAACTCCTCCAGAACCAGGAGAGAGACTGATGAAGTCCTGCAGACTGATGAACCTGCAGACAGAGGGTTCTGCTGCTGAAGGAGGTTCTGTTGGGTCAGAGGCACAAGCTGAGGTTAAATTTTAATGATTTTAGAACTTGTTAAAGATCATCCACCCCTCACCAGGTACAAACATCTCCTATAACAAGACTTTCCTTTTCTGGACAAGACATCCCCCTCTCCACCTTTGTTACTAATCTTGGAATAAAAATGGACTCTCATCTTACATTTAAAAATCACATTAAGCATCTGTTTAAAACTTTCTTCTTCCATCTTCGAAACATCTCCAGACTTCGCCCATCCCTAACTTTTTCCGATGCTGAGAAGCTCGTCCATGCTTTTGTCTCCTCCAGGCTCGACTGCAACTCCCTGTTTATTGTAACCTGGTTGTAACCAGACCCTGTCCTTCACTTCACTTCAGACAAGGGTCTGGCATCTCTGCCATAGACAACAATTTCTCCTGGAGATTTTTGAATGGACCAATCAGAGAACAGGAGGCAGAGTTTTGTTAGTTTAGTCTGGTGAGGTCCAGGCTATTCAGATAAATTGCTCAGAAACCACTCGGTGGATATTTTTTCTGCCACCAGTGTGTAATTATATGTCTTTAATTTACTGACTGTTGGCCTAGATGAAACATTTGAGATAAAATTCGATTTTTTATCATTTATTTTCGTAGCGCACCCGAGGCTGTTTGGAAAATATCAAACCGAAACTATTTAATATCCAGCAGATTTGACCATTTCGTGAATTGATTTAGGAACTGTTAAGCTCAGGAACACTTCTGATATAACGTCAGCGGTGAAATATATTTTTTCTCAGCAGAGAAATAATAGTTTTTTACCTTGTTTTGATGAAAATTCGTTCGTGGCGGCAGCCATTTTGAATGACGACGTCAGTCGACATCGTTCAAAACTCCGCCTTCTGCTCTCTGATTGCTCAGGAACACTTCTGATATAACGTCAGCTATGAAATATATTTTTTCTCAGCAGAGAAATAATAGTTTTTTACCTTGTTTTATTGAAAATTCCTTCGTGGCGGCAGCCATTTTGAATGACGACGTCAGTCGACGTCGTTCAAAACTCCGCCTTCTGCTCTCTGATTGGTCCGGTCAAAAATCGGCCGGAGAAATCCTTGCCTATGGGAGGAATCCCAGACTGTGCAGTGAAGGGAAATGAGAATTGAGCGGAGCTGTGCAGGAAGGCGAGGGCCAGGCTTTGTTTATTGGAATCCCTGGCAAAAACCTTCAGAAACTTCAATGTATTCAAAACAGTGCAGCAA